>NMRB01001147.1:89821-105569 GCA_002633025.1 Notospermus geniculatus | reverse complement strand
CGGGAAAAATTGTCACACTTCAAGATCTCCTGTAGCTCGAGGTAGTTGCTTTCACCATCCGACCTATTACAAATCCTCCTGGGTAGAAGTTTTAAATGCTAATTCACAGATATCCTTTGACTGAAGTTTTACTTTGAAAGCCCACGCTGTGTGATACTTTGGCTTAATGTACGCTCACCGCTGGCGGCATGATTGATGCCTCGGGCTAAGTTCCATATGCAATTGCAGTGAGATATGGGTAGCCTGATTTTCATTAGGTAAATTTTTGATGGGAAATCTCGCCATAAGTGGTTTTCTCTATGGGTTCCCTATGAATCGAGACGACAGTGAGGATGTCAAATTCATCAGAAATTCATTGGAAGAGCTTGCGAAGGATGAGTATATTGATATATATGTACTTGTAACGACTACCGGTAATAAATATTGAAATATCGGACACGGGGCGCGATGTGAAATTCGGCGGACCTCATAGGTATAATAATGGCATGATATGACAGACAAGAGCAGTCATTTCCAAACATCAGGTTGAAAGAATGCCGTTTTGGGTCACGCAATGTTATTTTCACGAAACATCTAAAAGTCATGTGTCTCTGAAACTTTTGTAGATACGAGGACGTTAACAGCAGCCTGCTCCCTTAGATCTTGTCGAGAAATGTTGAAAGAACAGAGTCATGCTGTCAAAGAACGAGGTAACGATGTCCAAAGAACCTTCTAAACATGTAAGGGAGTTAAGAGAAGCAATCTTGCACCATGTCATGCTGTCATGTAACAAGATGTCCAACGAACCTTCTAAGCACGCTAGGGAGTTGAGAGCTTGACTCTTGTTGATGCTATCAAAGAACAAGGTAACGATGTCCAAGGAACCTTCTAAACATGCAAGGGAGTTGAGGGCAGCAATATTGGTTCAGATCATGCTGTCAAAAAACAAGTTCATGCTGTCGAAAGAACCATCCAAACATGCAAGGGCGTTGAGAGCAGCAGTCTAGCGCTAGGTCACTGTCAAAGGACAAGGTCACGCTGCCCAAAGAATTTCCCAAACATGCGCGGCAGTTGAGAGCAGCAATCGTGCGCTTGGTCATGCTGTCCAACAACGAGGTCACGCAGTCCAAAGAACCTTCTAAAAGGCAGTTGAGAGCAGAAATCTTGCGCTTGGTCATGCTGTCAAAGAACGAGGTCATGCTGTCCGAAGAACCTTCTAAACATGCAAGGCAGTTGAGAGCAGCAATCTCGCGCTTGGTCATGCTGTCAAACAACGAGGTCACGCTCTCCAAAAAACCTGCAAGGCGGTAGAGAGCAGCAATCTTGCGCTTGGTCATGTCAAACAACGAGGTCACGCTGTCCATGCAAAAAAACCTCCTACGCATGCAAGTCAGTCGAGAGCAGCAATCGTCTGCTTGGTCATGCTGTTAAAGAACGAGGTCACGCCGTCCAAAGAACCTTATAAACATGCAAGGCAGTTGAGAGCAGCAATCTTCTAAACATGTGAGGGAGTTGAGAGAGTAGCAATCTTGCACCAGATCATGCTGTAAGGAATAAACTATCCAACGAAACATATAAACATGCAACTGGGAGTTGGGAGCAGCAATCTTGCGCTTTGTCACGCTGTCAAATACCAAGGTCATGCTGTGCAAGGAACCTTCTAAACACGCAGTGGAGTCTGTCGCGAGCATCGATCTTGTCCGAATGCCGATATTGCTCTCGGTCACGCTGTCCCTGAATATCTCTGGTCAATCATTTTTTGGTGCCAAGAAGGCAACTATCTGACCATCAAAGGATGCTGATAGCCCTTAATCGCGCCGTCCCTGAACATTTTAAAGATATCATGCTGCTCAGAATAGGTACCTGATCATCAAGGGGTTTGGAAGCTCTCGGTCACGCTGTCCAATTTGAACATGTCATGGTGATCAGAGCAGCTATCTTCCCATCAGGGGATGTTTGATGCATGCTCAAGGTCGCACTCTACTGAAGCTGAAATATCAAAGAGTTTCTTTTCGGAAATTTATTGCATTTTCTACAGCAGGAAAGTGTTCACCTAAGGGCCTTTATTGCATTTCTTTTGACAGCAATCGTGCCGGGTATTTTGAAGGTGTGTGCGCGAGAGGGGGCGTTCTTTATGTTGGTAGCCGCCATAAAAGGGTCGGCAGTGGATTTAAGGATTCTACCACCGTATTCCACCGAGAAATGCTCCATTAGCTGGTTTTTGTTGGGTTAATGGAGGTTTGGCAATATCATGGGAGTGGTGCTGCTGGTAAAGAAGGGTGCGTTGACTGTGTTTTTCTCATTATGGATTACTGGCTATTGTCTTGTTTCTGTAATACCCTCAGGTTTGTTGGGATTCGTATTGTCATTACTCTCTGCTGCATTGGCCACTGAATGCTCCTCACTATCATTGCCATTGTAAACCTGACCATCACCGTGACGTCGATAATGTCTATTTCGTAATTACAGTCAAGCCCATTTACAGGCTCATCAGAATGGTAGTTATCCCGCTTCCTGTTCAACTGCAGCTGAATTGCCTTGATAAAAGCCCATTTGAGATGTTCAGAATCTGCTGCTCGATCGGCTGACTAATGAAGTGAAACTCTCCATCCGCAATGTGTGGGACGACCTGGCATTCACCATACACTGTTAAAAACAGTAGATTTAACAGAAAATTGCCTGAAGTAGAGTCCCCAGACTGTTCTGTTTAATTTACTGGTGATATATTACCATAGATTTGCTGAGCCTTATGACACTTAGAGTGGATACCAATCACGCTTGTGCATCCATTTAGTCCCCCGGTTGGAGGAAAAGTTGCCAAACTTCAGTAATATCACCTATAATTCTACAAAATAGTTCTGGGGACTCTGCTGCAGGCACTTTCCTGTAAAATCTACTGTCTTTTTAATTTAACAGTGTACTTTGCTAATAACCTTCCCTGCTGTTAGAGGGAGGCCTCCAGAGACTCCACCTTGTTATACTACTTATCTGCGTTCAACAGATCTTTTTTTTGTTTGGCCGATGGTTTGATCTGCAAAAATGATGCCTTCTTGCTCAATATTGAACTCAAACCTGTGTCATTCGGATTGGCCTCGGGTCACCACCTGGACTGAGACTTTCATTACGTGGCTTTTTCAGGGATACGCCAGAATTCGAACACGAACCCTCCAGGTTATTAGGCCGTGTTTTCTCTTATCTCTGGCATTATAAAATGCATGCAGAAGAGATTGTTTACCTCATCGCCGAAGACACCGTTGGTATCGGCGAACATTCTGGAGAGAGCGAATGGATTGAATTTTTGTACATCTTTTTTTCCTGGATGACTCCATCAGATTCACATCATAATATCACTTTGACAGATTCGAACGATCGATCAAGATTCAATGATCCATTCTCACTTTTGAGGAAGAAAAATTCCACTTCAAAGCAATGAGAGTAGGTAAAATTTTCTGTGAATGGTACAAATTAAG
The DNA here is from genome assembly GCA_002633025.1 of Notospermus geniculatus. Lineage (NCBI taxonomy): Eukaryota > Metazoa > Nemertea > Pilidiophora > Heteronemertea > Lineidae > Notospermus > Notospermus geniculatus. Next base: position 102,120 of record NMRB01001147.1, on the reverse strand, counting down.
GAAGTAATTTCTTTATCAGCAAAATTGCTTTAACCCCCACGGCACCTTGAGAGTTCATTACCGATGAAAAGGAAGATCACGGCTCCAAATATCATGTTCAAACAAGGCCTTAAAGCACGTCTGTGTGCATTAGGTGACTCTTTCTCCCTCCCCACCTTGAAAAGATTGGTCTCCTGTCCAACCTATATACATTGTATAGCCAGTGGTAACAGCGAGGCTGGACTGATACTATGTCAAGACAAAAATGGCTGCCATACCTTCATCACTTTGAAGTTCAACGAGCTTTTATAGCGTGACTAACCCTTTATCAGGTAAGGTAACATGCTTCAACACATTCTTTTATGTGTAGCAACACTCTCAATGCCTAATTGGTAAATTAGATCATTCAAATACGTATATAGATTGGAACAGTCTTATCGAGCTGAAAATACGACGTTGCCTAAAGGTCAAAGGTTACGTCGGCGGCCGTCGCGAGATACAAAACCTAACGCATACTGTCGGGCTTTAAAATATGTTTTGATACATACATGTATCCACATTACTGCTGCCCAAAAAATAGAGCACAAAAGGCGACACACAAAGTGATATAATAGAAGGAGTCGTCCTCCAGAAATTTCGCCAATTTTCGACCCCAACCGGGGTCTTCTTGAGGCTGGCACTTTCAAGTCGAGCTACCAGAAGTGTACTGCTGCAGTACCAAACTGATCTCATGGCACCAATGTATCATGGTGTGATGAGCCACTGATTGAAGTTGTGAGATTTCTCAATCTGATATAATTGAGTGGACTCATCCCATTGCCTATTTCCTGTTGATCAGGTGGTTGGAAGGAAATTGATTGGATTCCTTTTGTTAGAGTTCGTCCGGAGTCGGTCCATGGGGTGTTTATAGATCGTAGTTTCCCGATATAGGTTGGTATTGAACAGCCAGTGCCTACATCAGTGTGGAAAATCTTACATTCGTTCAAGGACCAGCGTCAGCCGATCAGAAAATGGCCTTGTGTGGTTGTGGCTGTTTTTCTCATCCCGTCTGATAGGATTTGGAACCAATCCGCCAGGGGAGGTGAGGCAAGGTATTGCAAAATAGGATTAACCGGGATGTTACCTTCAGAATAATTCCACCTATCACATTATCTTGAGAATATACTCATTGATCAGTCATATCGATATCTTACTATTGCATTAAAGTGAATTAACACTGGTAGCTTCGGTCCTTCCCATAGGCCATATCTTGCTCTCAGTCCAATCAATTATCTGTCCCTGTGTGCTGACCAGCTGTGGTCTTATCGTCGAGTTAGGCCACATAAAAAATTACTTGTTTAGCGTCCCCGCCCGACCTGAGAAATACGTCCAACCTGGAATTTTTTACTATATTTTATTTTTCAAAATTTGTCAACATAAAACCTTAAAAAGCCGTGGAAAAGGTTAAAACAACCCCCCCCCCCCAAAAAACATGTGCCGATGCATTCATTGAACCCACTAACGATCTTTCCGACGGTGGTGCCTGATGTTTTACACATAATATAATTGCGTGCGTTATTCTTTGGGGCCTTAAATCCCTGGTTTGGGACCTTTAATCCGTGAATTGGCTCCGTCGTCCACTTTCAAATTGCCACTATGTAAAAAAAGAAAAAGCCCCCTCCCTCCCTGGAAAAATTGGAAGACGTGGTCGCTCAACAATTAGGGCCGTATTCATAAAGGGTGTTTAGCCTAATCAGCGTACAAGTTCTGCATTACACATGTTATAGGCCTAGAAAACTATTGTCTGATGTCTGTATGGTGCTTCACCAGAGGCATTTACCCACAGGATAATCACACGCGTACAACATTCCTGCGTTTAAGTCCGAGAGGACAAAGGAAAAGTTAAACGATCAAGCAGGCTTGTCTAGAATTTCTCCAACACTTTCTTTTGTCCTCCACACTCAGACGCATGAAAGTTAGACGCGTGTGATTATCTTGTGGGTAAAATGCCAGAGATCAGGCAGCATACAGAAGGCAGAACAATGGTTTTCTAGGCCTTTAACCTGTGTAATGAAGTTGTACGCTGATTAGGCTAAACACCCTTTATGAATATGGCCCTTATTTTTTATGTGGCCTTAGGAATCTCTGTGACCGATAAGCATGTTACTGTTGAGCACTGACGATTTATCATTTGCAGCTCGCATCAATCATCTCCCTTGACGTGTTGAAGAAAAGCGGACTGGAGAAATATTGGTCCATGAAACTTCACGACTTGAATTATCAGGAGTATGTTTGGTCAGTTGATGGAAGCAACATGTACCCAGTAACAATGTTTTTACACTCGTCCCCAGTGTTCAGTTGGCCGTAGGTACAGACCCACTAAACACTGGCATGATTGGCGCTAAAAGTGATGGATCGTCAACAGACGGCGCTGTTTGACGAGGGATCCAATCACAAGCCATCATCACAGGTACCGATGCCGCCGTAACACACTTTCTGATTGGCTGAGATTGGCTGAGTGTACAAAATGTACACCGTATATTCATACTCGCGGCAGATTCCCAGCGGGGATTCGCCGAATCGGACAGCTAACGCCATCTATTATGGGTACCTTGAGAATCGCATCGTCTGAAGCTGTTTCTGAGCGCGGGTGTAGTGGGTAGCGGTTTGAAACTGCGGGAGGAGTTTACAAGGTTTTATATTCTAAGACGTAAGTTGTCTCAGTGACACCAATGGAAGACAGCTGCTAGATCCGTTAGGATAATGGTAACTTCCAGGAGAACTATCATCCATGTCACTTCAATAATGACACGCATATGGAAAATCGTTGGGATTTCCGCACAGCAGACGCACAAGTAATAAATGTAGATACGTCCCTATTATATCACCATGATGATTCTTTGATCTATTCTGATTGAGGCAGTGCTTCCTGAAGAATGACAGAGAAAAAGCAAGACACTGGTGGGATTAGGCAACAAAGTGACTTCCTTTAGCAACTAATGATGTAAAATGACTGGCTAATCTTCTGCTAATGGAACTGGTGGACGGGGACGGTCTGAATGGCGCGTGGGATGTGACAGATTTTTTTGAATTACCACACACACATGAAGCAGTTCAAAGCTATGTGGTTGACCAATTCCTTCTTTGGTGTTTAATGGCGACCTGCTGACAGGCCATGCTTACTCGCATCTTTATTTACTTCAGGCACTCTCTGCACATCTGCTGTGTTCTGTTGCTTCAAGCATTCTGTCTAGCGATCTGCTGACAGTCCAAATTCTGGTACATGTATTTAGTTTCTTCAAGTTCAAGCATTCTTTGAAGGGATCAGCTGACAGTCCAGGCATATTCTGGTCTTTAGTCTCTTCAAGCATTCTGTAAAGTGATCTGCTGACAGTCCAGGCTTATTCAGGTATTTAGTTTCTTCAAGCATTCTGTAAAGTGATCTGCTGGCAGTCCAGGCTTATTCTGGTCTTTAGTCTCTTCAAGCATTCTGTAAAGTGATCTGCTGCCAGTCCAGGTTTATTCTGGTCTTTAGTCTCTTCAAGCATTCTGTAAAGTGATCTGCTGACAGTCCAGGCTTATTCTGGTCTTTAGTCTCTTCAAGCATTCTGTAAAGTGATCTGCTGGCAGTCCAGGTTTATTCTGGTCTTTAGTCTCTTCAAGCATTCTGTAAAGTGATCTGCTGACAGTCCAGGCTTATTCTGGTCTTTAGTCTCTTCAAGCATTCTGTAAAATGATCTGCTGACAGTCCAGGCTTATTCTGGTCTTTAGTCTCTTCAAGCATTCTGTAAAGTGATCTGCTGACAGTCCAGGCTTATTCTGGTCTTTAGTTTCTTCAAGCATTCTGTGAACCGATCTGCTGGTGATAATGGTACATGTGGTTAAAGACAGACGCCTGAGTTGAAATAAGTCTTGTCATCTTCGATTAGGATTAATGTCGTTCGTCGAATTTCAAGTGAACATTCCGATGTAAGTGTGAAATTTACATGTGAATATAATGAATAATTATAGGGCCTGAAAAAAGGCGAACTCCCTCGATGCAGTGTGTGTGGATTAAAAAGTAGGACTTGATGGCTCATTAGGGTATCGTGTTTCCCGCAGTGCCGCACATTCCTAGATGTCAGGGAATACCATCCTGGTTTGAAATGAACTAATTTGTGGATTAAATTACGGTGTTACCGTGATTGATTGAACTTTGAGGGTGACATTTTAACTACCAAGCATTAGTAGTACTAAGGATAGGTAGAAAGCTGCACAGGAGTCCCCCGATATTTAAGATTAACTTTGTCACATTTCGTGAAGGTTCAGTTCATAAATAGTTTTATTTATGAAACTGCAATTACAATTTGAAAGGTCCGAGACCCGAGGGCATTACTGTGCGTATAAAATATTTGGCGGTGTATCTTGAATTGGAAAGGCCCCATCACGACATGGCCCCAGGGCCCATATTCATAAAACTACTTCAGTCTAAGTGTGACACTTATCCATTGTTAAGCACAAAAGATAAATATCACACCTTGCCTTACAAGTACATGTATATTTTAATGAATATTGACCCACGGTCCATATTCATAAACATACTTAAGTCAAAGTGTGATACATATCTTTTATGTTGAACAAAGAATAAGTGTCACACTTAGACTTAAGTAGTTTTATGAATATGGGCCCTGAACTCCAGTTGGACCGTACAATGCAGTCTGTAAATACGTATGATCTGACTTCGTTCAAAAGCTTTTTCTGTGTAAGAAAATGTGATACAGCCGTACAAAACATCCTTTCAAAAAGGTGTTAGCTTTCAGAATTATTTTCTGGTATTTCATGCAGAGGGACTTTCTCGTCTTTGAAGTCATCACAGTGTAAATTTTTGTTTTTTTTCGAAAGATAAAATGAAGCACCATCAAATTAAGGTGATTTGGCTTATTACCGTTGTGGAAACTTCCGAAGCGGAGGCGGGGAAAACAAACAACGGATAATAAAGGATTGGTTTTCCCAAATGATTGCTGTGAGAAATAAGAGAAAAGTGCAATAATGAACATCACGCATCTAAGAATCGTATCTTGTTGCAATTATCCATGGTTACACTCAGGAGTTCTAAACCGTGATGGAAGCTCATCAAGATGATAAAAAATCTCTATGGAGAGTGCAAAAATTGCTTTCAGCCAGTATGGTTTTGCGTTCTGCACTTTAGGATTTGCATACCCTGTTGATTCTGAGAAAAAAGGGAAACCGTGAAAAAGCAACTGCATGCTTCTTTCTGTCAGGAACCTACTGGCTATGTATTGCCACCTTTAGCTCATCGTGACCGCTGGGGTTAATGACCTGAAACTTTGTAAATATATACCCCTGGGTCAGATGACCTATCACTACCACCACAATGAATTTTGACCCTTTTCGACTTCAAATATGGCTGCCAGTCTGCCATCTTGAAAACGGGACTTTAGCCAATATCTCATGAAGAACAGCAGCTAGAATGTTATGACTTGTTATGAATATGTGAACTTGGTATGAATATGTATGTGGGTACCCTCTATTGCCAAATTTTAGCTCTATTGCATTTCAACTGTGGCCAGGTCGCCAAATTGAAAGAGTCTTTTCCCCATATCACCTAAACTATGTACAGCAGCTAGAATGTTTTTACCCTGCAATGATATGTATCTACATGTAGGTACGGTACCCTATATAAATGTAGCAAATTTCAGCCGGATTGGAATTCAAATATGGCCGCCAGCCGTCCATCTTGAAAAATGTACTTTGGCTCGTGTCTCATGAACAATACCACAAAGAATATTCTAACCTGGTATGTTGTTTCCCTGAATCATTTCAACTTGACACTAGTTAGTCGTTCTTCTAGTACAGTCACCCAGGTGAGCACATGGTCCATGGATCATTTCATACTGTATGATTGGCAGTTAAACTTGGACTTTCACAAGGATCATGGAGATCATTTCTATTTATCAACTCACTGGAGTTGCCTGAAAAAAGCTATTCTGTACCCTCTGCATGGGGTGTTGTGATTTATGGTCCGATTGATTGACGTGTACTGATCAGCGATGAATGATATTGATCATTTGAAAATAACCCTGCTAATCTAGCTGTTCTTCTCGACACCCATCTGTCCAGTCGGCACAGGAATAATTGAAGGGATGTCATAGCTGCCACGATGATTGCATTGAGGTGTGGTAGCACTTATTCCACCTGATATGTTCACCGACTGCAGGATGGATAGGTCAAGTGACCACTATACCATTACTGATCATAGAGGGTTTCCCTATCACAGATTCATTTGGTAATGACCTCCCTGACATGCGATCCTTTCGTGATATAACGAGAGCTTGGCAGCTGACAGTCATTGCACAAATAGGCACCAGTTACATCCATGAACATATCGCACAAAGCTGCAAATGATTGATTTATTTGTTGTGTGGCGCACATGACATGCAAGCGATGATATCCGTTTTTACAGTTCGGTGATTTGATGACAGACACGGTTGGTTGATCTCTGTATAGTTGTTGACAACAAGAACATGAATGTCGCCGAGCTGTTCCAGACTTTGGGACTTCACCGATACTTTGAATTCTCAGATTCGACAATAGGGCCGTTTAGACGACAGGCAAAAATCCACATGCGACCCGATCAAATCCGATTGTGGTTCAAACCTCTTGCGTGTTAACGCTACCCAAAATGCGGTCCAATGTGGATTTAAAATGGTCCTGAATCCACATTGGACCGCATTGGACCACATACGACCACATTCAAATCTCGTCTAAACGCAAATGAGACTCGATGCGGGTCGGTCGGATCCAATCGGATCGAATCTGAATGTGGTTTTTTTTGGCTTGTCGTCTAAACGGCCCTATTGACCGCCACGACAGACAACACCGGCCATGACAGCCAATTAATTTCAGCTTGGACGCTTTACTGAAAAAGGGCAGGATATTAGAGATTGGTTAATAAACACGACTTCATGGCTACAGGATGAAGGTATTATTTGCATGTTGTCAAGAAAAGCGAGATCATGTCATTATTTTTGTAGACAGTGGGCTATGACAAGTAATTTGGGATCTGTCTGATTAATTGGACTGCCTGGAAAGGTCAGTTCATCAATTAGAGACTTGACGTGTTAGTGATTCGATAGACCTGGAGTTTTTGCCCAGTTTTATCACTGACTTAATATTCCAACGCGGCATTCAGTGGTGTGTAAAATACTGGAACTTTGCCCTCCTAACGTCCGCTGTAGAGTTGTCGTGCATGTGTAGATGGTAGGGCCACAGTGACTGGGGGGGGGGGGGTATNATTTTTGGAACAGTCTGGGAAATAGAGATTTTCTTGTAGGAAATTAAACGTAGATTCAGAAAAACATTGTTGCCAATTTTTTAATGTGCGCTTTTTGGCCGTCATCTTGGATTTCAAGATGACCGCCATTATCTACCTTTATCTGCTTATAACTCAAGAACTATTGTACATATGAAGATGATTTTGATGGCGAAGCCCAGGTTATTGGGGTCGAGGAATCTGATGGTAATGGTAAAAAATTCGAAAAATGGCGGCCATGTTGGATTTCAAGATGGCCTATACTTCAAATGTTGCAACCTATTGTGGGCCTTGTGATATACACTGTGTAAAGATCCACCTACATACATGTACTGGACCTCATCATATAAACATGGGGCATTTTTGCAGGAGAATGCTGCTGTCGTGCGTGGTGAAAGCTTCATCGTCATCAAGTCATCCCTAGGATATTGCACTGCCCCACTTCTTTGGATCCATGATGTTATGTCAAGTGAGGTGTTTCTTAACAAAAAAATACAGTTGCTGAAAGTGATTTGTCAAGATGACGATGCACGACCACTTATGCTGTGCAATATTCCTTCCCCAAGTGCTCCTACGCCTGGCTCTCAATATCCCCGAGCCGAGGCAGAGCCTGAAACCCGTTGTAAACGCTTATTTCGTTAGTTTGCGCTGTCTCCGAAGATCTGAATTCCAGACATCACGATCATCACGATGAAAAGATAACAGACAAAAATATTCCAAATCATACTGTATTATGGCCGTTCGGTCGGATACAAGCCGATATTAAAATCGGAGACCCAGTGTCCACGACTGATAACCACCGTGATTGCCTCTTGATATTCTGATACCAAAGAGCGAGACTTTGGCCGGCTGTCAAAATATGACATGATTCTTCAATTTGTCTTGGTGGCTTATCGTGCTGGTCGTATCACATTCCCCTAGTCCAGATGAAGTCCTTTTATTCCTTACAAGTGATATTCGCGAGTTGGAAAGATACTGTAATGCACGTTTTCACTGGGAAAAAAAATCCTAATCATGTTGAGTACCTTCGGGGTACTCGTTTTGTCCGTGAGATGAGTAAAGGTACATATTGAGTAGAAAGGTACTGATAGCGAGTAGAAAGATACTCATAGCGAGTAGCAAGGAACTCCAAATGCAGCTCCTTCGCCCGCTGAGTACCCAATTAGTCCCCAATTAGTACCTTTCTACTCATCTCACGGACAAAATGACTGATGAGTAGCCCAAAGTACTCAACATGAGCCGAAATTTTTTTCAGTGTTGTCAGTTTTTACAGGGTTCATTTTGCTGTGACGAACTGTTTCAGCCATCTGCAACATCTTGTGATCTGTCGGAGGATTCGGGTTAATGACATCAGGTTGGCAAATACATACCGGTAATCAACCTCGAAGTTCGTCATGTACGTGTACATACATGTACAATAGTGAGGTTTCGCAAATCTGATGTATTTCTGGACTCGAGATGGTTTGTACCACAATGTCCCTGCTGCCAGTGCGTCTTCTAGCATATCATGTAAGACCGAAAGAGTTATGGTGCATCTTGAATTTTTAAACTTCCACTTCGTATCTACGAAGTGGAAACGAAAGATAAATTTAAAAGTTTACTGTACACCGTAACTTTATCGGTCTAACGTCATACGCTAAAAGACGCTCATGCAGCAGGCGATATTTGTGGTACCAACCATCTCCTGAATACATTACGTCATGGAAATGAGTCCAATTTCGTATTTCTTGTTTCGTCAGATTTGCGAAACCTCACTAATGCTGAAGGGGTTATTGTCGTCCTGGGTACACATAAAGTGTACCCAGGTTCGATGTCGTCAAGTGAAACTGTACCCTGGGTCCNTAACCAACTCAGAATTGATCTGTCGACCTTGTCTCTCACTTCGTATGACACGAGGATGGTACAGATTACCCTGCCTGATGATAGTTCCCTCTGAAAAGTCCTAACACTCCAAACACGATAAAATGTCATTTGCATTAACCCAGTTGCTTTGAAAGCTCTGCAGATGATTGGAATTTAAATGGTCGTATTTTACAGTAATTTATTTATCTGATTTTAAATTAGGTGTGAAATTGAATCGTGAAGGTCTTGCGTGGAATGCAGACAAATTACTTCAGATGACGTGCTGTATTTTCGGAGCGAGCGTCGTTAAGGTCAAAAGTGTTAATAGTGAGGTTTCGCAAATCTGACGAAAAACAAAGTAGGAAATACGAAATTAGACTTCATTTCCATGACGTAATGTATTTCAGGAGATGGTTGGTACCACAAATTTCGCCTGCTGCAAGAGCGTCTTTTAGCGTATGACGTTAAACCGGTAGAGTTACGGTGATTAAACTTTGAAATTTATCTTTCGTTTCCACTTCGGAGATACGTAGTGGAAATTTAAAAATTCAAGATGCACCATAACTCTCTCAATCTTACATGATATGCCGAAAGACGCACTGGCGGCATGGACATTTGTGGTACCAACCATCTCCTGAAATACATTATGTCATGGCAGTGAAATCGAATTTCGTATTTCGTACTTCGTGTTTTGTCGGCGTTGCGAAACCAAACCTCACTCACATATAGCTTTGCGGATGGAATTCTTGCAACCAAGAGTTGCTTCTTGTAAAGTTTGAAGGAAGACTTTGAAGTTCATCATACAGGGAGAAATCGATTTCCGAATCTCCACGCTGCGTTTAATATTTAGTAGCTAACATCCGATCGAGTTAAAATTTCATGTTGGCGGTTGATTCAGTGAATCCAAGCCAGTAAATCTTGGACATCGATTTAAAGTACAGATCAGGAACTTAGCACAGCCCCAGGGGAGCTCAATGGTGTCGTATCAAGTGTCATGTATGACATAGTGTAATCTCTGACCAGATTCTTACCAACTGCATTCATAAGCTCCATGTCGCGATGCATTGGGTTTTGTTCCATATGAAGTCTTCATGTTGAATTTGCTATAAGTCACAGCGCCATGGAAACAGCTTCACAATTCGAAATACAATTTTTTTTCTTGCAGATATACAGTCACTCTTCCCAGTGTAACATTCGTGGCCATTATCACTCGTGGCCATTATGCCAAGTCTTATTTTCTTATTACTTCTTTGCCAAAAGACAAATTGGACAGAACTCTGGGAATAAAGTGGTAAAAAGCCGAATGGGTAAAGCGAGGGTTAAAGAAGGCCAAACGGGTGAAGGATGGGTAAAGGGGGAAAGAGTGATAAGGGCAAATAATGAAGAATTGGGAAGGGTGTGAAGCTGGGGAGGGGAAAACAATACCTCCACCCTTCAAATCTCCTGTTAATCAGAGCTGATCAAAAAAACTGTAAGGTAAGCGTTGCAAAGAAAGTCGGAGATCGTGACTCAGGGATGAACGTCGTCGACCCGGTCAGTCGGTACTGATGAATACGGGCTTGTCACCCAATGGCTGGTCGCTTTTTACATGAGAATTTCACGATCTGACTTTCTACGATCGCGGCAGTGTTGAACATGCTGGTTTTATCAGCAAATCCCATTATCACAATATCAGCCTCCTTCCTGGAAAAAATGCTCTTGGGTCTTTCGCTGGTTCTGCATTCCCAAGAAGTATAAATCCAATCGAAAATTGAGAATCAACACGTCTTCCTCAAAACATCGATCACGTATGAGATGATGGATCAACCGCAAGCCTCGATCCATCATATGTATGTCAAGTGAAGCTGTCAGGGAATACAGATGGTGTACGTCTGTGACAGTTATGACTTCCTCCCTGAGATAACAAGTAAATTATTTCCTCTGACAGGTGTTCGAGGCCGCTTTATCGTTGATAATCAGCTGTCCATTGTACTTAGGCAGCATTTCAATTTGGCTGAACGTCAGAACGTGGAATAAGGGTCCATCTGCTGACGCTGTACCCCTTCCTCCTCTCGATGGCCAGTGGACTTGTGGAAGGTCACGGGAACTTTTCCTTACGGCTTAGGACTGAACGCAATCACACTCCGCTCCGCATTTGTTCTTGTGGATCAATACATCTGTCACAGTCGGCAGACAGGGCTCCTCGAGGACAGTACCGGCTTCCGCCTGTTGACAGATCAGTAATCTATTGCTTCCTTTTCATGCCTGGTTCCTTTCGTTGGATGCTAAATGGGTTTTGGGGGTTTCTTGAAGGTCAGGAGTTTGTTGGTTCATTGGTCAGGGACCGGTGTAGCGTGTGTCAGTGTTCCCCACCTGTGAGTGTTCTCCTCTTATAGTCTGACGGAATAAGCAGCGTGTTGACAATAGAGGACACGCAGAGAAACGTGTCGATCTGTTCGCCAGCGTTTCCCAAACAATCAGGAGACAAACGGGAACACCGGTAGGTGTAACACCGAATTACTCAAGGTTCAGTTCCCCTATCTGTAACCCCCTGTGTACAGAAAAATACTGAATTTGGAGCTGAGAGAAAAATGGTGAAAACACGAGACAGCGATGAGCTGCGTGGAGCTCTTGTTCGGTTTCATGTGAAGAATGGGTATGATGAGGCATGCATGGACCGCCGCCGCAACCCTGTGGGTGCCAGGCATCTGTCTGATACCATTCGTAGGGCTGGATTTCACCAGTATATGGCGTCGGCGTTCGAATCACTTCTATGTTGAATCCATTGACTGTTTCCACTGCAGTTCGACGCTGACGCGAAGGTGCGGGTTGAAACAGTCAATGGACTCAACATAGAAGTGATTCGAACGCCGACGTCACCGCCGACGCCATTTGCTGCTGGAAACGAGCCCTTAAGCCTCGCTATAAGCCTCGCTTATGTCGCCCTTACGTACAGTCAGAACTAGTTGGCAACTGATAATCGGCGCGTAGTTGGAACTAATTAGTCACAACTACTAGGTGACATAAGCTCTCGGGCGTCAGAGAGTAACTAGTTGCCAACTAGTTGCAAACTAAAAATATCCAGATCCTGAAAGTCGCACATGTTCAACTTCAGCGACTAGTTGACAACTGTATCCTGAAGACAGCCAATGAAATTCGCTTTACATTCCACGTGGCCTAACGTGACCACGTGACCTAATCACCACGT
>NMRB01001147.1:66006-85513 GCA_002633025.1 Notospermus geniculatus | reverse complement strand
AATTCTTAAATGTAATAATCCACTGAATAAAGATATCAATATTTTATAATTTCAACTCTCAACACTTTACTCTTTAATGCAAGTATAAGCAAAGTGAGATGGTTTCAGAATTCTGTGAATCTGTGATTCTGTTTATGTATGATTGCGTATATCTGTGAATTTGTGACTGCCCCTATTTTTACTTTAGGCTTTTATACCTAACATTGCTAATCTAATGAGGAGTCCACTATTCACTCTTCTCCTCTCTTCACTCTTCACTCCTCTCCTCTCCTCACTCTTCACTCGTCACTCCTCACTCTTCTCCTCTCTTCACTATTCACTCCTCTCCTCAATCTGAACCATCTCACTTTGCTTATACTCGACCGTGAAACCATTGCTAACCGGCGTTTTCGTATACCGTATACTTCCAAGTAATAGGGGCCTTCGGCTTCGATTACATAGAGGTATACGTTATACGGACACGCCAGTCAACAAAAGCTTCGACACGGTCGCGAACCCTTTGTGAAGCCTTTGTTAACCGACGTGTCCGTATACCATATTACCTCTATGTAATCGAATCCTTTTCGGTGCTTCACATTTACAACGGAACCGAGTTGTATAGTGTACTAAACAGGATACACCTTCAGGATAATTCTGTGAAATTTATTTCATCATAGTCCTCGTTAATGGGCATCAGTAACCTATGTATCGTATGAAAGCCGGCGAGGTTTCTAAATATATCACCCGACAGGCCCTGCGGATAACAAAGACTTTGATCAAAATGTAATTAATTCAATGAACACTATCCTATTCTCCTATCTGCTCCTTATCAGGGAGACGAGTCTTTAATTATGTTGATGATAACGCTTTGCAAGGGACTCCATTAGAACACAAAATCGCTGGAAGATTTAGAGGGGCTGATGCGCTTGAGGCGATTTCTGTGCACAGTGATATGAAGAAATCGAGTGAACTGCAAACAGGCTTGCCAGCTTGTTTGATGTATAAAGTAGCCTATCTACGTGCTTTTATAAGTTATAGTTATCTTGACATAATACGGTAGCGTCTTGCCCAACTTTTACGCATTCTAGAAAGGACTGTTCACTTGTGGTGTGACAGGAAATCATGAACGCAAAATCGGAACACCGTACTGTCGCAGATGGGTCTCGGAAAGATTGCTTAAAAATTGTGAAAGGATTCCTCTGCTGTGTATCCCCTCGTTGTCAGCTCATCACCTGTGCCTTGAGCTGAAAAATACGAAGGGTCGTCTCCGAATTTCACAAATTTTCGACCCCAAGCGGGGTCTTCCTCAGGCACTTTCTAGTCGAACTACCAGAAGTGAAAATTTTGTGTGTCGTTCTTTGTGATTTTTATTGGATATCTGTGCCTTGAGCTGGAACCTCGAGTTGCATCTAAGGATTATTCGAATTTTTCTCTATTCTTGTTGTCACATTCGTGCCTTCAGTAAGCCCCGCGTTCGAGCTGTGATGCTGTAGAAGAAAGTCACTTCTGGTTGCTGGATACTGTTAAACAGATAAAAAGTCTGACGTTGTTAAATCTTTGATGTTGCTGCTGCCTCACCAAGCGAAAATATTCGATACAAACTACTTTTTCACCAAAAAGAACATGTCTTTCAAACTGTTATGAACTTAAACTATCTAATTTTCTAACGTGCAAGTCCATGACCAATATTTTTTTTTTGATCAGAGATGTTAGAGAACATCATTTGTAGACCAAGCTGATCATACGTAACAAGATCAAGATCTATCTCTCGGTCTTTGATCGCTGACTAAAAACCTGAGAATTCCTGCCACCTGAGCTTCCTTTGACATGACGCAAAAATTTTTTGATAACTTTTTCCAGTTTGGTGTCAGGTCTCTGAAGATTTTCTTCAGTCTTCAGTGCCTGAGGAGAACATACCTGCTGTAAGCAGTATAACGTGAAGTTTAAAATTCTTCTGTTTGGCATTTGTTCTTGGTTTGTTTTGAATGTTATCCTCCCGAGTGAGGAAGGATCCTTCAAGAGCTTTACCGGTGTGATAAAATATAATGCCCTTACCCTTCTGATGTCCCCATGCATTGTTTGGTGCAGGATTAAGGGTCTTGCTCTCTCTAGTGTCCAATTCAATGGTGCCGCTTAATCCGTATGTATTGTTGGGGGACATCACATATCGGGGAACATTAGATTCTTTTACACCGGTTTCTCCAGTGGTTCCCGGCTAAATATACAGTGTACATTGTAATACTCCACCAACTTCGGCACTTGTGAGATGGCCCTTTACTAGATTAACCAATGGTCGGCCGTTATTATGATTGGGATGACGGAGGTATTATATTCCATGTTGGAATATAACCATAAGGAACTTAGTTGGCCATATGCTATATCGTGCATTTTGTACCGCATCTGATCGCAAGCTGATCGTTGATTGGATGGTGTCGAGGTTATGTTCGTCTCGCGATATACTTTCTCGCGAGTCTCGAGAGAGAAGCTCTCGGTAACCCTTTCCACCTGACAGCAATATTTGCACATGGACGGCAAAACTCAATGCGGCAGGGGTGCTTTTAAAGTTGACTGACCCAACGCTGCTCGACTCGTCATTCTGCCGAGTCAGTCGAGTTTAAAAACACCCCTACCGCATTGAGATTTGCCGTCCATTTGCGTCTAGCCTAAGCTGCAAATGGTTGTAGCAGTGACTGTGCTTGTAGCGACTATGTACTTCAGTAGGTGCATACGAAATCTGCCACAGGAGAAAGCACTCGCGCTTTGTCGTGAATGTCTCAGCCAAGTTCTTAAACATGATACATGTATCATCAAAATATGGGGGAAAAGGCAGCAAAGAAAAAAAGAAAAAAAATGAACAATGGTGTGCGTTTTCATTTGGTGTGAAACTCGGTCCCCCTCCTCTTGCAGAATGCATAATGAATCGTATTGCACTCGAAGATTATCACTGATGGCAAGCTGCGAAAAAAAACGAAAGATAGAAGAAACTGAGTCGATTCTGGAGTTATTGCAACTAAATGAATGAGGATGTTCTGCTTTTATCTTTGAATACAACGAACCTGTAAAAAGTACATTGCGCGCCATTGTTCACCCTATGAGATATCGGTCCTCCCTTTCACAACCCCCAGGAGAATTCCTAGACGTTGTCTTAGGAATGTCAATGGCATTTGGCGAACCAGATTACGGGGGATGTTCGACAATAAAGCTGAAGATGATGTACTTTTTTTGTTGGGGTGTCTTGAGTTTCTTAGAGCTGGTTTTATGGCGTGGACACAACGACCGTCATACTTGAGGAACTTGTGGATATTCTCCGAGTGGAAGGTATTAATTCGTTAATGAAAAAAGGGTCTGATTTTCCTCTGCCTCCACAGACAAGAAAGCCAACTAATAGATTGTGTCGTTCACCTCCGGCGATACAATTGGACCTATGTGGTGGAATCCACTCGCTTCTGTTGCTGAAAAGAAGTATACATTGACTGCCAGAGTTTGCAGAACTTTTTTAGTCCAAGTCCCTAAGGCCTGGAACCTACTATTGTTACTGGTAATTTTTTTCTAAATAAACCATGTTATGCCAAAAATAGGGCCATGTAGAATTAGCGGAATCAGCGGATTTAGCGGATTCTGTATAAAATTCAATAGAATTTGATAATAAATGGAAGTTAATTTTAGCAATATAATTTTTCAAGTGTTCCATGTGCTGCACAGGTTATTCCTTTATAAAGGAAAAGCCGCAACAGCGTCGCGAACCGCAACTGGCATGACTGGCCAAACTATTCCTGCAGACCATTTTTTTGCCCTATTTCATGATTTCGATTACTGACTGTAAAAGTTATTTTCGCGGTCCTTTATAATCTGTGGGACACATGAAAAATTATATTACGTATTTAGTTTCCATTCATCATTGAATTTTATTCAATTTTATACAGAATCCGCTAAATCCGCCAGATCCGCTGATTCCGCTAATTCTACATGGCCCAAAAATAGGACATGCACTCCCTTTCTAGCTCGCGTAATTTTTACTTTTACTGACGCCGGTTTTTCCTCCTGGCTGCAAACTTTCCATCCTGATTGCAAACTTTCTGAAAGGCTGTTGCACATCAGATCAACCTCTGTTTGAAATCCCCAGTGCATATTAACACTTTCAACCTGTCCATTCCTGCATCATCTCTTAAGTTATCTAAGATCTTCTTTTCCCCGGGCTCTTAGCTCTACATTTTAAGTGTTTTAGTTGATTTGAGTGCCAATAATGAACGAGTCCATCTTGAATGACCTTGAGTTTGACATATACAAATTAAATGAAGGCCGTCTCCTTTTACTCACAACAAAATCATGGATGGAAACTAGATGTAGAGCCATTTCTCTATGCACGATATAAAAATGCACTTGCATTTATCTATAAAGTTCCATTGAAACCCAATCTTTTGTATCCCTTAAGAAATAGATACAAAATTATTCCTTGATGAGGATGTGCCCACTTAACCCCAGTTACATAGTTAAAAAACAGAAAAAAAGTCCTCCGTATTATGCTTTGATTTGCTGTTCTCTTCTAAAAAGGGACGGAAAAACACAGAACGCCATTAAGGGCATACATGTACTCATCCCTAAAGAAGTGGATCCTTAATGGCGTGGTGGGAATACGCTTGTTAAAACTCATCGGCGCCGGAGATGAAAATCATCGTCAATGAGTCACCTATTCAGGCCCCCAGTACTTAATCCTTACTCTATCCTTTGATAAACTCGAGAGCGCAGTTCACAAAAGATAAAGAGTTCACTTGTAAACAACGGTAAGCCCCCTTCTTCCTTTGGTGCCAAATAGCTACGACAATTTCCAACTTTACATAACATTTTCCAATAAAACATACCGAATATTTCATGGGAAAAAAGAAAACATGGCTGGTAGATGGAGTTGCTTTCATGATCTTAGCTCGTAATTCTAGTTGATGATGTNGCGAACACAGTTATCGTAGGGGCTAATGCCACCTCTGCTTATTCTTTTACTTCTGGCATTCTTACCGATGTGAAAAATTGCAATATTCAGTCAAGCATATGCTTTTAGAATTGAAGAAGGATATTAACCAGGACCGACCACACAGAAAGTCCTATAGTGCTACCGGCGCCTATCGGCAGTTAGTTCTAACGCATTTTCCCATCAACTAAACCGCCGATAGCCAGCGAAAGCTCAATCGGACTTTCTGTGCGGTTGGCCCAGGAGAATATTGATAAAGGAAGAAAAGCGTCAATGCCGTCAGCAAGTGGCGTAATTGTTCGTTGTACCGATATCTGCATTATAAAAACTTTACATTTGTTTGCAATCGAGCCCTATCACAAGAATGACAATGCAGCAAGTTGTGACTGAGGTTATTTGTATCCGCTTCAACTGATCGTTGGCTGTCATTGATGTCAAGGCGATTAAATCCATGGTAAAGCTGACTTTTTGTTTTCATTTAGAAGTAGAAAGTCCCCTGAGCCCATGTTCATAAAACTACTTGAATCTTAGTGTGGCACTTATCCTTGGTTCAACACAAAAGATAAGACTTTGACTTAAGTATGTTTATGAATATGGACCCTGGGCCCATATTCATAAAACTACTTAAGTCTAAGTGTCACACTTATCCTTTGTTCAACACAAAAGGTAAGTATCGCACTTTGACTTAAGTATGTTTATGAATAGGCCTATGGACCCACTGGTCTTCTGTTTTTTTCATCGAAGGAATATGTTTCAAAATATTAACGGATTATATCCTAACGGCCTTACTTGAACCACAATTTTGAACTGATACGAATTCCCGGAAGAGGTGATTGCAATCCATCAAGTGCGAACCATTATGCTTCAGGAAACTCCCAAGGTCAACAATTTTCAAACATGCAAACGTGCCGCAGTGACAATAATTAATAGCGTTTATGACAGGTTGAATGATTAATCGTAAATTCACTGATCGTTATGATAAAGTTTTTCCACGCTGCTACTTAATTTGTTAGCGTACCTTATTCTCCATTAACCCTCAGTGCAGTGTAGTGTACTTTTAATCAAATAAAAGAGATATTGTCATTAGTTGTCATTTTATCATATAGAAATATAATTCGTTTCATAATGATTTTCGTTGTCAGACTCCAGGCAGGCAGCTCTGCCTACGTAATCCAATGCAGCTGCTCCTGATTCACTTCAAACCCATTAGCTGATGCTACCTGTCTCTTAAATTACAAAAATTGCTTCTAAATCGTTCTATGAATTCATTATATTTCGTAGAAAATGGCCTGCCATCTGTCTTTTGCAGGAGAATATTCATCTTCATGTACGTTTATTGTCTGTGTCTCGGATAAGATTCTGTTCGATTAAGATTGTATTTCCTTATTCAGGATTTGCAGGTGATATCTTGGCCCAAACAGATGTCATTTTCAATCTACTCTGAGTTTTTGATTAAAAAAATCAATTTTGATTTGAGAATTTTTAACTTAAAGTCCAAGCTTCACACACAATTTCCGTATTCTGTGCAGAAAGTACATTATGCATCCATGAGTACAACGCTTTTACTTGAAGAAAAAATGTTGAGTAATAAGGGAGATACAGCCCTTTGAAATTACAGATTTTGTACCATGTGGAGAACAATTTTCTTGTGATTATGATATGCTAATTGTATGTTAATGCAATGATGACGTCATCACAACAAAAAACACAGACTTGACAGAGAAGTGATTTTTTTATTTGTCATCGAGTTAAGTTTATGATACATAATCATATTCTGGACCTTCTCACAAAAATCATACTGGTATGTTCTGTATTATTCAGAGATGAATATTTATCTCATTTTCCTGAGATGACATTATCAGGCATAAAGAGATAAGATAATGAGCCAAGTTTTTGACCACTGAGTATTCCAAGAGCTACATGTAACTTCAGATGTCCGTAACTTCCTTAATTGATCTCAATATTTTGGAAATCCGTAAAAAGCACGTTACATGTACTTTGCCTGCCAGGGACTTAAAAATGAAAAATTGAAATTGTGCATGATGCGTGGACTTTAAAAACATAGAGTGGTCGTCATCAGAGATAATGGGATGTTTACCCTCACAAGCCAAAAATAGCCACCAGGGGGCCTGTTTCAAAAAGTGCCTTTAAGCTAATGGTACCTTAACCAAATGGAAAATGCAGTGAAGTTAATGATACCATTAGCTTAAAGTTAGTCATTTTATAAAAAAAGGCCCCTGCGCTCTACCCTCTCACAGTTATATTTGTAACGTACACCTGTACCGGTGGAGATATTTCAAAGGCTTTATCTAAAATTCTGTTGCACTACAATCCTTTGGAGTATGGAGTTGAAAAAACAGACTTGACTATCGTGATCTCGACCACTGATAGTTCTGTGGGATGATTGATTCCTGAATCTACTTGCCAGTAATTGGAGAACTAATGGTAACGCCTCTGTGCTGATCGTGAGTACTCTTTATCAACGGTGCTTTTTGCATTGTCAATATGCCATTGTCATTATAATCGTATTCTAATGCGTTTTCACTGATAGGATATTAGTCTCGCTTGGCCAGACGCTACGTGCTCACCCTTCGGTAAGTCACACTCCGCGTCTGGCTCTTTTAGAGATTAACAGTCGTGAAGACCGCGTGGTGGCAGCACGGGTCCTTGGGTTTTCCCAACCTCGTTCGCTTTCTGACAATATGGCGAATGGTCCAAGGTTGTCTGAGCGAACAATACCCCTGGGGACGAGGTTGGGCTTTTCCTGGAAGTAATTTCCGCGGGAAGTATGAGTGAGAAAGCGTGGTGATTGGCTGGAGCCCAGTGGAGTGCCATGAGTGGTGTTCACGGCTTTTGAGCCCCAAAAGTGCCGGTGTGTAGGAGACCGGGACGTCGGATACACACTGGGGCCGAGTGTAATAGGATATGAGACGGACACTGGAGCAATCCAAATTTGCATAGAATCAAACTCGTCACCAGGGCTTTCTGTTACACTTATTAGCCAGAATAGTTTGGACCTCGAACACCTCCCATATTTTTGTGTGTGACAAATACGCAATTAACCTGGCATGTACAAGTTGCAGGGGCAAGCATCATTTCACTGCACCCCGAAGATTACTCAACGTACGTGCAAATTAATTCAATCTACTCGAAAAGTTCGTGCGTTCATCTAAATCTGAATTTCAAATTGATTATATGATTTATTAGCGTAGGTGCGATAGCACCGCCATAGGTGATCACTTATACGCGTAATCTGACGTCTTTGAATCAACTTCGACCGAATCTGCTGCGTGATGTTCGTGTTAGGAGAGATATGGAACTGGAATGCCAAGATGACGGATTCCTTAGGTGTCTTATTTGATATTGAGGAATGCATCAATCACGAGTTTATCCTGCTGTTTTTGATGACATTGTGATCTCAAATCAATGACATGTCCTTGAAGGTTATCCGTTTGAGTGGCAACCCTGATGGATGTTGTTCGTCAATAATTAGTTGTAGCAGAAGAACATCAAAACAAAGGATACACAGTTACAGACATTTATTGACGGGGTCGGGAATTCTGATCCGAAGTTAGCTGACGTGTCCTTGAGACTCTCGTCGAATAACAGTTAGTTCCTCATCAGTCGGTAATAGCAAGAATATACCAAGAATGTGCAACTACGAATAGGTGCCAAAAAGTGAGTTTAGTAAATTGCCTCTGGCGACCCTGTATCCCAATGGATCTTAATTATGGTTCCCGATCATCAAGATGTACACACCAGACAGGACAGCTGACTGTTCGAATCTTCGTATTTGAATCTTCGTATTTGAATGATCTTAAATATCAGTTCGCATGGAGACTGTTGCTATACATAAAAGAATGAGTTGAACTATGGTACCTAACCTGAGGAAGGGGTAGTAATGGTATCACAGAGCGTCGAACGTCTCAAGCATGTCAAGTGATGAAAAGGATGGCGGCCATAGTTTATTGAAGCATAATGTGTCGCTGAGATCATGTGATTCTGTGTGACGAATCAGAAGCAGTCCTCAAAAATAACCTCGAAGATTTTCAAAAAATCGTGCAAAACACTCGATGTCGGTAAAATAATTCAAGTTTCTTTATCCGGGACTCGCGTTGAGCCCAAGTGGTTTGAATATCCATCAATAGTCAATAGATTACGTGAGAGGAAAACGGAAAATCGGTGACAAAATTAACAATGCTAAAAGTGGGATGATATTAGTGGTGAGAATGCCTGAAATCCACCTCACCAGTAAGTGTTTAAAATGTGTTTTTAATACTTTTTGCATTGCTGTTCAGTTGTTCAAAGCAGCATTTATTGTCGAGCACTGTGTCAGAGTGCAAATTTCTCCAGCTGTTACACGAACAAACATAATATCTGCTGTGGAAAATCCAGCTCTGGTAGACAGACCATGTCTGACTTCCGGTGTGTAGCGACAAGCATGGTCAGCAGCAATTAACAGAGGGGTATAATAAGTGGGTGGAGGACGAGGTAGTCGATCAACCGGATAATGTCCGAAACCAATTAGGCCTACTCCAATTAGGAGTAAAGTAATTGGTGTCCACTAATATCTTGGGTGATTTTCTCCTGTGAAGGAGGTAGTTTGCCATTATCCTCCGGAATGACCATCGAAGCACATTTGACATTCCTTATTGGTGAGATTGTGACTTGAATTATGATGTTGTTGTGGGTTTTTGTAAGGTGGATTTCTGAACCCTTTCAAATGTAACATCTACATGTACATTGATTTTGTCAAAAGATTACTGGTAGATTAAACTGTAAGTACAGATTTACTTTATGATATGTGGAGTTACTCTTTGAAGGTTAGATATTGGGGAGAACTTTTGAGATTCAGATGCATTCAGTCCTTTGTGGGATTATCAATTGGAAATTCTCTCAAAACTTTAAATTCAAATTTGAACATGATATGTTTGATCATTTATTCATAATCTTCTCCTGGCTGAATTGATAATTTGTAGAATTAGATGGAATAAGCTGTTGGCCTCATGGAAATCAGTTGATGTCAAAGAAGTTAATGGTCTCATTTATTCAGGACTATCAGAGTATAATAAGTGGAGTCGTTTACAATTACGTTGTGTGTCAGGTCACTTTAGCTGTCTCTGGTTTACGACCGAAGAGAAGTTACAGGTGGTGATCAAAGCCGAGGAAACAGGTTCCACAGCACAACTTGGTCTTGGACGTTTGATGTGGTGTCGCTGATGTCCCTTACCGAATGTTAGTGGCCCTTGAAAACATAATGACTGTAACCATGGTGGTGCTAAACTAAAAGACTATTTGTATTTGTGTTTCATTTTTCCGTCAGGGCCGACGCTATAGCATTATTGGCGCTGGTAATAACGCAGGAGGCCATCACAAGCTACTCATGTTCCTCACTTGGGTAGGGTCTTTTACTTGCCCTTGCAAAGACACAAGGTACAAGGCACCACGGCTTACTGTCCCATGCGACGGACTGAAGAGCCGGGAATGAAATCCCATCTGACCCGGGCTGCCGCTTGCTAAGCGAACGTGATAACCACTAGGCTATCAGGGCTCCAAAACTAAGACTGTGCAAGGCTTTAAAAAAGGAGAAATCACGTTCTGTTGATTTCTCAGAAGAAATGTACGGAGTGATAGAAGAAATGTACAGAAGTGGAACTAGATTTCTGTTGAAGACGAATATACGTAGTACATCAAGTACAAACAAAGTTGACAACAACACTTGCCGAATATCACTTCGATTATTCAGAATGTCGGGAAGACCTAAAGGTTTTTGTACTCATAGAACCTCAAATTTCAATATGTAGTTGGCATAATTCGGATATCAGATACCATAGAGTTTGTATAGAAAAAAATAAGCTGATAGGACCCCAAAGCAATCAGATGGAGGAAAAACGATTTTGATGAGTATTACAAAGCATTGTTTGTTCTTTGTAACATTATATACGAGACCTCTCAGAGCCAAGTCTTTGTGATTTTGTCAACACATGGGATAGGTATTACATTACATACAAGCAAGGTTGAGCCATTAAGGTATTGGTGTTTGATCATTCCAAATAAAACAAATGGAAAAAATGAAGACTTTTAATTACTCGAAGTCAAATTTGGTAGTTCAAGTTTCTCATGTTTGCATGAACCCGCCGCACCAGATAGGTGGAGCTATCATTTGAGGTGGCAGGAATCACTGAAGACCAGGGGCCTGTTTCACAAAGTGACTTTAAGCTAATGGTACCTTTAACCAAATGGAAAATGCATTGAGTTAACGGTACCATTAGCTTAAAGTCACTTTATGAAACAGGCCCCTGGGCACATATTCATAAAACTACTTTAGTCTAAGGCCCGTATTATAGAATGCTCCTCAACGTAAAGGAGTTCCTCAAGGCTATTGTTCTCCAGGTGAGAAAAATAGCCTTGAGGAACTTCTTTACTGTACGTTGAGGAGCATTCTAAAATATGGGCCTAAGTGTGAGATTTATCCTTTGTTCAAAGTTTATGAATATGGATCCTGGGGATGTAGATTCCTGTCACATCAGGGTCCGTATTCATAAACATACTTAAGTCAAAGTGTGGTAAATGTACTTATCTTTTATGTTGAACAAAGGATAAGTATCACACTTAGACTGATAGAAGTAGTATGGACCCGAGTACGTTCCCATTTGCTTTTACGTAGGCCTACCTGTTGCTGAAGGCTCTGCACACTTGAGAGTTTTCTGGCGCGATCGAGTTGGCTCTCTATGGGCAAACCAACCGTAGAATAGCATGGTCAGTCGCTTGTGTCATTGGTCTTAGCATGAGTCAGTGGTGAGGACACCGACCATGGTGAATTGCCCATTGAGAGCCAGCTCATGAACTGGCATTACTCTCACGTGAAACAGCACCTGTCGAAAAAAGCATGAAATAAATGGGTGTTAGGCTTGATTGAGAATCTTTATTGCCATTACAAAAATGGCATCGATTCACTGCAATGTATTCTATTGTTCCCATTGCAATTCATTGCAGCATACTCTGCCAAAATTAGCATTACCATTATTTCACACATTTGATTGGAACGGAACGTGATCGTCATCGGGAATTGCACTCAGGTAACTTCCACTCTTTCCTTTAATTCCAACTGCATAACAAGGTTGCATTAACACAAGGACTTCTCTAATGTCAGCAATGAACGGTTAGATGTGACCATGTTGATTGCGCTTGGGGAAAGCAGTGGCTAAATGTCAGCATGGTATTAGACACGGATAACTAAGCCATTATGCAATCATCTTGCTTATCCGCAGTCTTTTCTTACTTCTGATAAGGCCTTTGACACTTTTTTCGTCTTTGACCTGTCTGGTCAGACACAAGTAATGAATTGTGTACATGTATTTATTTACCTTGTCGCTTGAATACTTGAATACTTCATGTGCTCTGACGAAGTATCTGACGAAGTATCTGATATCCTGTGCTGCAGGCCGGGGCTGCAGGTACATGTATGAACATAAGAATCCTAACATGTACGCCACTAAATGCCACCAAGAGCAATATATTAGACTGACTCTTTGACCACGCCCATTTTTCTCTCTATTCTGCAGCAGTATCCCTGTTCAGCTAATAATCCCTCTTTCTTATTGCCAGAACGAACTGGTCATCCTTACAAAGCGAAAAATATCAATTTATGGATAACTTCATATACATGTACCTATAG
Organism: Notospermus geniculatus; assembly: GCA_002633025.1. Lineage (NCBI taxonomy): Eukaryota > Metazoa > Nemertea > Pilidiophora > Heteronemertea > Lineidae > Notospermus > Notospermus geniculatus. The sequence goes on along the minus strand of NMRB01001147.1, from coordinate 72,893 downwards.
TAACTTTTTAAAAATCCCTTTCGCAGTGACATTTGACACCGTGAACATTTAGTATTAAGAATTCGTTTAATTTTACCGTCAGTTACGTTGTTACGGCAAGGGCCAGGTTGATTTATCACCCCTGGTCTTGTGCAAGGCGAATAAATTTGTCTCTGTTTCTGCTTGTAAATTATCAATGATGCTGTATTGCTCCGTGGTGGGAATATTGCAATTTTTCTCTTACACGATGTCAATAAAGAAGCTGCAACTAGTGGCCATTGTATGGGCAGTTCTTGATCAAAATGTTTCAAACAATTTATTACCTGTAATGGTCGGTCTGATCTGCAGTTCAAGATTAACATCTAAGCAATGAAATCGCATGTCTCCCAGTTGGTCCCTATATTAAGCCCCTTTGTACTGAATTTTACGGTATTTTCAAAGTTTTAGGAGTGTGCAGGTAGAGGTCATAACATTTAGAAGGTCCCCAAAATGCTTGCCTGATACGTGTTTCAAAGAATCAAGGCCTAGTTTTCAGCCCACATTGAAAAAAAATGCAGGCAGAGCTCTAATGTATTCAGACATGTCAGATAGAGCATAGTACATATTACACTACAATAGGGAGGTTTCGCAAGCGCCCGGTTAGGCCATACGACGACGTTTATCTATTGTTTGGGTATACCCACACAATAGATTAATGTCGTCGTATGGCCTAACCGGGCGCTTACGAAACCTCCCTAATAACGTCGGCGAACGTAATCACTTTCTGAATTGAATACAGTGTGGCTTTAACATTTGCTTGCGGTGACGTAGTTCCAGGCTTGGACAATTTTCTCTCCATCGTATAAAACACGATACTACTCTTAATCAAATTCATTTCCGGACCTTGAGAAGGACAGCAGGTTCCTTAAACGCCTAGATGGTTTTCGGATTGTTGGGTTACGCTGAGATTACTTCATTTGATATGGGAATATTCACGTGATACTCTCGATTCACCTGAACCAGTCTGATGATATTCTGATCAAACATCTTTTCATGAAGTTCGTTGGCTTGTATGAGTGTTATGATGAATTTTGGTAATTGCCAAATTGCCATCATACTGCTACAATGGGGACTTACTTCTCTACAAACTTGTTATGATATTGAAGAAGTTGTCGTTCGAGAGTTCGTTATGACCATCTGTGCGTTTGCGTTAGTTCGAATATAAAAAGTTGTTTGTTGGAAATGTGAACTTCAGTGGCTGATTTTGCTGATCGATTGACGCTGTTAAAAATGTAGTTAAGTCCTCTTCCACGAATGAGCAGCAGAGTTTTTCTATCAGGATGTATTCACAGTAGTGTTAACCATTTCGCTGCCAACGGGCATTTTCAAAAAACAATACAACTCATCAAATTCTGAAATTTTACCGAAACTCTGTTGATGTCTTTCAGTTTCACTGACAACGCCTCTTTGATGGAAATGTCAAAGAAAAAAAATTTTTTAAGTTGAAAAAAAATCTCCAGTCCGTCCATCATATATTCATTGGAAACTGCTCCCTGAATGCTTTCCAGTGAATACCCATGTGGCTGATATCAGGTCCTGCAAACTTTATGTACATACTTTCATTTTTGACGAAAGTGGCTTTGGTGGGGTTAATTTTTAAACACTTGCAGGCAATATAAAAGAAGTGGTGGTAGGCTTCTTTCGCTTCAAGATTCCCCACGTTCAGGTGATTTGTTACCGTCAATGTGATTTCTTAATGGATGTGGAAATAAATTGTCGTCTCTGACAACTTCCATCGATATCAGTCATCAATCAGGTGAAAGTGACGCAAATAAAAATATATTTCTTCTCGGCATGTTGTAATCTTGTCCGATTTGTCTTGTGATGTCATGTTATTATGATGAGATTTACGCACATTCGATGCGCATTTTACCCACATTTATTTTCATTAGAGTGATTGTGTTTTGTGCCAAAGTTGAAATTGGAAGTTCATGCCAGTGAGAAAAATGAGTTGTTTTCTCTTTTAAAAGTCATCTTTGCAGTTATTCAAATAATATTGCTGCATAATTACCATGAAAAATTAACAATTCTGCACCTTGAAATCATTTGTTTTCTCTTTAAAAGGTTATAATTGTTGGATCATTGACGTGGGCGGCGAGAACGCTTGTTTGATGCCCCTTAAAAATTATGAGATTATTTTGCTAATAGGGTCAAATTTGTGTCGTAAACTATGTGAAATTAAGAGCGATTTGTTGTTTATGGTAATAAAACAGCACCATATACTATATTATCGCGGCACGGAATGGAGTTTGGGAATGATTTGTAGGGTAGGGACAAAAACAGTTGCTGCTGAGGTGCATATTATGATATCATGATACCCCGGGGCGGGGGGGGGGTTCTGATGGGGGTCATCCACTCCATGTAATATTATGGTAATGAGAAAATTGGTCCAGGGCCCATATCCATAAAACTAGTTAAGTCTAAGTGTGACACTTATCGTTTAAAGGATAGACATGACAGAGTTGTGGAAAATTCAGTAGTAAGAGGTCGAAAACGAACATTTCAAATAATTTGGACTTTACGGAATGTTTCGCAACAGTTTGGAATATGGTGAAAAACCACTTGATGATGAATTGCCAGCTTAGTTGTCAATAAATATTTAAAGCAGTGCTTATTAGTAATACATCATTGAGAAAAAATTGTCTGAAAACATCTTTCAAAGTCCACATTACATTATTGGCGATTCATTTCTTCAACTTGCATATTGTTTAATTGAAACTGACAAAACTTTTTGTGCATAAAGTTGTTTCACAGTCCAATTAATTTAGATGCAATCAAATGATATTTAAAATGGTGTTGTTACACATTTGACTGAACCACTCAAATAGCAACGCACTTGGGAGACTGTTTTGAATGAAATCGGAATCTGCAGAAACCAATTTTGTAAGATTAATCCAACATCGGATTTTTATCTTTCTCTTTTGAAACCCAACAGGGCAGCATGATATCTATGGAAGATTGTAATACAGGAAGAATGTTTGAGCTCTGCTTTGATCGTCACTTTTCATGTGTAATTTTATCGGTAGCAGAGTCGTCAGGGTGGAAATGGACATCACCCAGGCACATAATTCAAATTTTATGAGGTTTGTGAATGTTGTCTGGAGATTTTTGCAGGATCAGTGAATATTTACCAAAGCATAGTTCAGGACAAAGCACTGAGAGGAAATGGGATAAATATGATAACCTCTGATATAAACACTTCTTTTATTACTATGNCATCTAGTGTAGCGTAGATTTCTCTGGGTTGGTGGTGGCACGGCTTGGCCTCTTCACGATTGTTAAAAACCTTTACCAAAATGTAGTACAGGTGTGAAGGGAAAGAATGTCCTAGGAAAAACTGTCCGGGGAACAAAAGGTCCTATTGTTACATTCTAATCTCTGACAATTGGTTTCTATATGCATGCTGCTTAATCATTCAACAATAGAAGTGGACACTTTTTACAGGGGGATACTATTTACTGCTACACCTGTAATCTGCACTATACCTTCAAGATGGAAACCTAGACCTGTGCGCGTGGTGTTATGGAAGATAACGCCATCTAGTGTCAAGTGTGACCAGAAATGTGCCCTGAAAGACGGCCATCTTGATATCCAAGATGGCGGCCATCTTGAAATCCGAATTTTTTACCGTTGCATCCTGAAAATCATCTAAGTGCTATAACTCAGGAACGGCTTGACCCAGAGTGCTCAGACATGATATGTACCTCCATCTAGATGACCTTTATGTGCACGTCAACCTTCGGCCTGATTTGACTTCCAATATGGCCACCAGGTGGCATAACCCGAAAATCATCAAAGTGCTATAACTCAGGAATGACTTGACCTACTCTGCTCAAATTCGATATGTGGCTCCCTATAGATAATCTATACGCGCATCTAAAGTTACGGCCCGATCGGACATCCAATATGGTCACCAGGTGGCGTAACCCGAAAATCATCAAAGTGTTATAACTCAGGAATGACTTGATCTGGACTGCTCAAATTCGATACATGGCTCCCTCTTGATGACCTTTATATGCAAGTGAAGTTTTGGCCCGATCTGACATCCAATATTGCCGCCAGGTGGCGTACCCCAAAAATCATCAGAGTCCTGTAACTCGGGAATGACTTGACCCAGATTGCTCATGACTGATACATGTATGTAGCTTCATCTGTCACAACACTATTATCTCCAACCGGGTGAGCACATGGTCCATGGACCATTTCATTTACCTTCGCCATCAGATTCCTCGACACCAAAAACCTGGGTATCCATCAAAATCATCTTCACGTGGGGAACGGAACCCGTAACTTAGGCCCTTTCCTGCTCCTTTGTAATTACACCTATGGCGTCTTAGTTGCCCAAGTAGAGTAAAAGTGAGAATTCTAACTCAAGGGATTTTCTTCAGTCAACCTTCAGTCAAAACAATCCCAGTATTCCCTCAGTCAAATTCTAGTATAAAGTGCCGTCTCAGTTGAAGCGAGAACCAAAATGGCTGCCTAAACAGCAGACCGTTTTACTCACTCACCGCGAATAAAGTAATAGCACTACGCGCCAAATATAGAGACCCCGTTGCAAGATAACCTCGAAATCTGCGTATAGGATTCTATGTCAACGTCAACTTCAGCCATTTCACTAACTCATAACAAAAAGACACACTTATTTAGTATTATAAATACTAAATATACAATCGCCGTCATATTCCAACATCTTCTACAAAATGTATCGCTTCTACAAAATGTATCGTTCAGAAAGGGATATACCCTCTAAAATACACCTAAAAACCACCTCAAAAAAATTGCACAGCATTTCTGCTCAAAAATTCTCACAGAAATAAAACAACCATACTAGAATATAACTACATGCCAAATTTCAAACATATTGCTCACGCAACAGCAGAGATACAGCTTAAAATATTGCCAGACATACGTGACCTGTTCCAGGAAAACCATCCAAAAGTCGCCAGGTACCAATTAGCATAAATGTCAAAAGTAAAAAAAAATTGAAAAAAATCAAAAATTTTTGATTTTTTTTTTCAATAGAAAGTTTGTGAACTTATTTCAAACACATTTCTTCGCACCAAAACCCAGAGATTATCATTATTAAAGTGTTAAATCTTCACTTTATGGTCAGTTGCGAGACCCAAACCATTGTCATTTCTTGACTTCACAGCGTATTTTCTTTGTTTTTTCAAAAAACGGTGTTTTATTGGCACGTGACCTTCCAAAAACTAGAATTTCCATACTTCTTGTCCGATTATCAAAATTTAAGTGTCATTATAAAGCTCTCTGTCTCTTCTACACAAATCCATCAAAACATAGGAAATTATGAAATTTTTTGACAAATGGATGGTTTTCCTGGAACAGACCAATCCAGACAGTGTTGAAAGTAAGGGTCACCTTGTGAACTAATTATCATAAAATACAAATTGGGGAAAGGTGAAAATGACAACTTACCTTTAGTACTCTTCCTTAGTATAATGCGATGGAGATAATAAGATGGTGATGGTTAGGCGTGCTGCCCCTGAATGCTGGCGATTGATGCCTAATGCGAGGGTCCGTGGGTTCGAATCCGGTAGGAAGCTATGTCTTTCACCTTAGAAACCCGTATTATTTCATGTTCCTTAGTCAAATTCGAAAGGTCAAATACGAGATACGAAAACTTCACATTGTCCGAGTGAAATATCGGCGACCGTTTCTCTTGAAGTGATTAAGGACACATCGGCTGCTGTTTATATGGAGTTTGACCTCTGACGTCACCAACATATCACATAATCTGCGACTTGTTAATGTTGTTTCACGCACGGGCGGGGCAACTCACGGAAGTGGTGCCTAGATGTGGTGCAAGACCGGGACATGGTGAGATATTACGAGGAAACTGGGGCACATCCATGGTTGTTCTAAGGGATGACTGGCAGGACTGGGCGATTTGTAACATGATAATGTGCCCCAATGAGATGTGACTTATTAACATTGAATAACACATGTCAGGAATGTGGACACCCGTCCACTCAGTAATAATACTGGATAATATTTTGTGTCATATATAGGAGGAAACCTTCGATTGGAAGACAAATCACTCTCACCACATAAACCCACGCTTGTCGTAAAACTAAAGGCGGTGACAGACTGGCGCGTAACCAGCGCGTTGGGAAGCGTTCAACCAATCAGGGAGGTGGTAACACGGACCGAAACACCTACCAAAGAATCTGATTGGTGTAACGTCTGCAGGACGCGCTGCTCTGTCACCGGCTTGAGCCCCAATATTTTACATGTATTTGCATTATCTTGTTGTTTCCTGAATGAAGGTGATATGCCATCCTGTAAGTACGGAAGAGGCCATCTCAAGCTACTCATGTTCCTCACTTGGATGGGGTCTTTTACTTGCCCTTCGGTCTTGCACATGGTGCAGCCACCACGGCTAAAGGGCGGCTTTCCATTGGAGCTTTTCCATGCGCGGAAACGCTCGATAGCATTAGGGAGTTTTCGCAAAGCCCCCGAAACGCCAACGCCAACGCCAAACCCATTGTTAAATGCCACGAAGAGAGCACCGAACAAAAGGATAGACGTTCGCGTCGGCGTTTCGGGGGCTTTGCGAAAACTCCCTATTGTTTGTGTCCGCGTCGGTCGTCACGGCGCGGGAAAAAACAATGTGTCATGTGAATAAAGACTAGCAAATGCTTTTACTTCAGATTTGTACAGCATTACCTAGTGTATTTTTGTTTTAAAGTGTTTATTTATGCAATAAGAGTAAACTTCACAAAAGCCCAGGGCCGAGGCAAGGCATTACTGGCCCTGGGCAAAAAGACAGACAGGTATATACAGAATAGTGGAATAGATGGTACAACTAAATGAAGGTGAAACATGCATTAATGAGCTAACAAACAAAA
>NMRB01001147.1:52027-64477 GCA_002633025.1 Notospermus geniculatus | reverse complement strand
TAGTTAGATTGGAAAATGAAGTTGGTTGGCGGTACATGTAGTTAGATTGGAAAATGAAGTTGGTTGGCGGTACATGTAGTTAGATTGGAAAATGAAGTTGGTAGGTGGTACATGTAGTTAGATTGGAAAATGAAGTTGGTAGGTGGTACATGTAGATAGATTGGAAAATGAAGTTGGTAGGTGGTACATGTAGTTAGATTGGAAAATGAAGTTGCTGGGCGGTACAATACATGAAGTTAAAAGAGACATGAAGTTTTGGCAGTGCATGCAGTTGGAATAGAAAATGAAGTTGTATAGAATGGGAAATGGACTCGCAGGTAAAATTTGCGGTAGATAAGTTCAATGTGCATGCGCCACCTACCTTTATTTTCCCAAATTGCAGTCCTTGCTGCAGAAGTTATATCTGAATGAGCCGAGGTACATCTTGCATTTCTCAAAGCAGATATCCTCCTCAGCCAAAGTAGTGTACACAACTGAAATTAGAAAAAATTAATTGCAGTAACAGCGAAACTCCACACTACCGCGGTATTATCGTAAAAAGAGCTGTTACTTTGATGAGCATCCGACCAAAGCCAGCAGCACGCCAGGCGATATCGCAAGCGATATAGTAATTGCCACCGAGCTTCTCCCCAGCCACCCCAGGCTATTAAGAGATATATCGCTTCTGGTAATTGCTGGCGAGAAGATTCCGCGCATAGCTGTCTAGCGCAAGTATATAGGCTCTGAAGGGGGTCAGATGGAAGACCAGAAAATCGCTACTGCGGTGGCCAAAACACTAAAATTTTAGCACTTTTTCAAGGANGTATACGAAAATGCATTGCATTTTCCGCTTACCGCGTTCCGCAATCCGCATTCCGCGTGTCCCTGCCTATGTTTGTGTAGTATCAAAAGAACTGAGGGAAGGGGTGGATTAAATTGTCAATGTGTGAAAAGCCCTGTTTTATAATAATCTCAAGAAGTTTTACAGTTTTTTTCTGCGAGGTAGCCTAACCGCACTGTTCTAGGGATCGTAAACAATACGAAAGGCAACAAGACGAACACAGAAAGCATCAATGTCCATCCACAGGGACGTGAGGCATGCATTGCAGGGAGTGGTGCGTGTGTTACAGAGGTCCAAGGAGCACACACCCCGGTAATAACACTCGACACCCCACGCGCCCGAGCAGTGCCCCGGTCTGTATGATATAATATAACGTATAGGCCTACCTCGGAAATTTTTCTCCGAGGTATACGTTAAAAGCTGCGTTTAGCTGACACGCGGTAAGCGGAATGCGGAAACGGAACACGGAATAGACATTTGTTCGCTCAAAGCCATTTCCTTTCATCCATTTATCTGCGTGCGGCCGGTAAGCGGTTTGCGGAACGCGGTAAGTCCGATCACTTGGTAGCGATTTTTCTGCGATCCTCGCACTATGGAGCACCGTGATTGGACAGGGACGGATCAAACCTGCGCAATGCTTACAAAAACAGAAGGCGTGATACCGCGTGCAAATAAATGGGACACGTGGGGCGTTTACCGCGTTCCGTCTCCACGATCCGCAGCGGTGTTTCCACCTGCGGGCGATTGGGCAACGCGCGCGATTTAAGGCCGCCGTCCACATGTGCGTTTTACGCTGCGTGGTGCGTTAAGTCTATTGTTATTTTCTGCTGCTCTGCTTCCAAATAATGGGCGAAGCGATCACGCAGCGTAAGGCTAAAGGCTCGTTTCCACAGGAAGCGTTTCACGCTGCGTGATGCGTCAAATCTTTTGTTATTTTCCGCCGCTCTGCTTCCAAACAATGGGCAAAGCGTCAAAACGCTCACGCTACCGCTTCTGTGGAAACGGGCCTTAAGGCCCGTTTCCACTACAGCGGATTCCGCGGCGGTTTCCGCCGACCGGTGCGGTTTTCACAGGGCTTTGGATAATCCTTCGATGGTTTAACAACACAATGGCCTATTGATTATCCCAATGCCTGTGAAAACCGCTCCGCTCGCCGCAAGACGCGGCGGAATCCGCTATAGTGGAAACGGGCCTTTAGGGTGGCTGCACACCTAACGCGATTCGTTGACGCATGCGACAACGCCTTTGTTATTTTCCGCCGCACCGCACGCAAACAATTGCGTTGACCATGCGTCGCCCAATCGCATGCGAATCGCGTCAGGTGTGTTCCTACCCTTAAGAATCCATTCACGCGATTTTCTTGCCGCAGACGTTCGAAAGCATTGTTTGTTTCCGCCGAGTTGGTCCTGGACAAAGGATGCGACATCGCGCGGCACGAAAATCGCGTGAATGGATTCTTAGCCTGAGGCTTGCTTTCCATTGGAGCGTTTCCGTGCGCGAAAACACTCGAAGGCATTGTATTTTTCCGCGCGGTGACCAACAGAGCGGAAACAAACAATGCTCTCGAGCGTTTTCCGCGCACGGAAACGCGCCAATGGATACTCGCTTGCGGACCGTCAAGCGCACGAAACTGATCGCAGGTTTCCACGACGTGAATGTGCACACGCAGTGAAATTGATCATAGTCGGCGCAAAATCCGGACGGAGTATGAATCAGCCTTAAGGCCCGTTTCCACAGAAGCGGTAGCGTGAGCGTTTTGACGCTTCGCNAAATCGCGTAAATGGACAGCCAGCCTAAAACGCACATGTGGACGGCAGCCTCTAGGCTAAAGGCCCGTTTCCATTATAGCGGATTCCGCCGCGTCTTGCGGCGAGCGGAGCGGTTTTCACAGGCATTGGGATAATCAATAGGCCATTGTATTGTTTCACCACCAAAGGATTATCCAAAGCCCTGTGAAAACCGCACCGCTCGCCGGAAACCGCCGCGGAATCCGCTATAGTGGAAACGGGCCTTAAGAATCCATTCACGAGTATGGAGATTAGATCCACTTATAGGTTCCGTTTGCATTTTATCTCAAACTGTCATTCTTGCAATTTCTGCTAAGCAGGAAATTACGTAACAAGAAGTCAACTTCCAGGACTAGATTTCAGAAAAGAAAAGTCTGAGTCTTTTCTGAAATCTAGTGTGGAAAAGTGCCAGCCTGAAGAAGACCCCGGTTGGGGTCGAAAATTTGCTAAGTCCTGGAAGTTGACTTCTTGTAATTCACTTTGTGTGTCAATTTTTGTGCTTTCTTATTTGGAAGCAGGAAATTACGTGTGAAAATTCCGAAAATGAACATGAACATACATGTACATTTCATGGTTTACAGTAAAATGCCGGTACTGGGCTAATTTTAATGCACTACAGCACCATTGTCACGACAGGTAGCGCTCCTACCTCGCACTGACCTGTCACCGCGCGCGCAACGCGTCATGGGAAATTTTGGGACTACTTGTTGCATTTTCAAGATGGCGGGAATTCCTCGCTTCGGGTTTATAAATTGCAAAATCTCGTCAAATAGGCCTACCGAAGATGTCTCCGTGTGTGGGCATCGCATTATCCGTCATGATTATGACATACATAGGCCTATTTTGTGTGAGATATGCTGTACATGTCATGTTAGCCACTGGCAGCTAGTTGGTGCGTCGTCACATACGTTTACACTACGTTACAGCACAGTGACAGTTAGCTGCCGAGGTGAAAACCCAAATAGCATCCTTTTCTTCTCAACAATGTCATGTCTGTGACAATTTCTCATCAGAAATGACAAATCCGTCAATTATTGGCAAAGTCTGCAAGAAATAAGCCTCATATCGCTATTTTCTTAGGATTTACTTTCGTGGCGTAGTAGATCACGTGATTACCGAGTTGAGGCGGTGATGTGTCCGCGTATTACTTTTTACGCCAAATTCGGCGTGATGCGGCTCGTGCGGACACAGGTTGGTGCGTCCATAACGCCGCCTAGCGCCGACCTGTGAAACACAATGACTACAGCACGCATCCAAAATGTAAACAAAAACACGTGTTTACCGTCTAAAAATAGATTATGCCGCCTCCCACCTGACAGAACAGCCGTAGTGACGTCACGGAGTACCTAAGCAGAAGAGATAAACAGTGATAAAATGGCCGGTGCAGTGCAGTTGGACACAAACTACACATTTTTCGGCGATCCTAAACGCCAATTTCCAGAGATTCATGATGATAATAACATTGATATTGCCCAGTTCTTGGCTGCATCAGAAATAATGCCAAGTTTTTTCGGTATGTAGGCCTAATAGGCCTACGGTAGAATTCAATGTTTTCTTTGACTCGGTCACCTGGTCACACTCACACACACACACACACCTACACACACACACACACACACACACTCCACGCACAGGAGTCACCAGTGCAGTGACTCAGTGACTGTTAGTCAGTTCAGCTTGCTTCCTAAGCATCATCATGTTTATCATGTTTATGCATGTCTAATAGGCCTAGCCTAGGCAGCTCTACTGCATGCATATCACATGTATCTAGTACATACCGTAACCATGATAACAACATCATTTTGCCCTTGCCTAGCAATGGTAGGCCTATTTATAGTGATTTGGAATCTCAGCTTTGCCAAGCATATGTGACCGGAACTTTCTCCCGCACCTGTACGGCAAGTTTGATTGTACACCGTGCTCACTCAAATTCCTTATCCCTATCCAGGCGCTCCCTTCCAAGTTTTTAGTCCTTAAACAAGATAGCGCCCCGAACATGCGGATCACATGCTTCCCGCAGAATTCTGGCGCGCTTCTACATTGTCATTGTGACCAGGCGCGGATCCAGCGGGGGGCCGAGGGGGCCGCGGCCCCCTCTATTTTTGGAACACCAACAAAAAATGGGTCACTAACTCCGAAAAAATGAGCAAATAGATGAGGAAATCATGCCCCCAGATGCTTGGAAATCGTATCTAAGTGCATCTTGAATTCAAAATTTTCTGGGGGAGGCCCCCAGACCCCCCGTTGTGGCTCCGCGCCTTGCGACTCTACTCCCGTCAGACTGTGGCTGATGGGGAACGGCCCCCCGTATTCCAAAATCCTGGGTCCGCCCCTGGTGACTTCAGCATTTCAATCTGACAGAGGTCATTATATTTCAAAGTCCATTCCTCCCAAATCTCTGCTTGCATTCTTCAAAAACTTATTTGGCTGTAATCCAGGAAGAATGCTCTTTCCATTCATACTAAATTCGTTTGCCAATTTCTTTCCAGTAAACAGATATTTACTTGAACATTGTCATTGAATGACTGATCTTACTTCAGACCGCCGGCCTTCCGCATTATAATTCGGTAGCGGAAGTGTGTAGTGAAACAACCAAACACATGTAACGAAAGAACCAAACCTGTGTAACGAAACAACCAAACAATGTAACCTAACGAACTGACTGTAACAAAAAGGCCGTGTAACGAAACAACCTGATACCACCTACATGTATTATGCTACGCTAGGCCTATGTGGATAATATTCCCATGATGTTGTGATACCTGTGAAGTGTGACCTTTCACATGACTCTGTTCTGTTTGTTTACAACAATTTATGTAATGATGATGATGACTTGTCGCATTGGGTCGGAATGCATGCATCTTTCTGTTTTTTCTCTTACTACAGCCAACATGGGCAAACAGTTTGTGTTTGTGAAGAATGATATTCAGCAAAATGTTCATGTAAGTATGTGGGGTTAGGCCCCTAAGACTAAGAGATATGAAGGGGCAGATGAGGAGTTGAGGAAAGAGTGGACGGCTTGATTCCCCTTACAGAACTTAAACAAAGTCTTCCTACATGAAAACGTTTGGAGTCAATTTACTCTACAATAAATTGTTATTGACAATTAAATATTGGCAACAAGATGTGCTGATAAAAGACAGCAGGCTAATGAAGACAGGTCTTCTGGGAAGATTGGGAATGTATTAGCACACCCCCTCAACCCCTCAACAGCATACAAAGGCCTTTATGTGGTTTCATAATTCAAAAATTAATAAGGTGACTCGGTGCTGAATTTCTGATATCATTCATTGTCATCTTTATGTTATTTTTGCAGAAAATAAAAGCAGCTCATGAAGCATATCCAGAATGCAAAACAATAAAAGAAATACTTGAATTTGAAATAAGTAAAAAAGTCCATAAAAAAGACAACTCCTGTACAGTGGCCTTGCTGTGGTTTAGAAGGTAAATTAATCTGTGTACCGGCAAATGTAGATCTATTTTTGGTACCGGTATCAGTATTATGGAACTGGCTAGAGCTGATAATGAGTCACAATGATAGGCACGTGCATGACTTCTTTATTGTTGATGAGTACCAGTGTCGAGTGAAATTACATTTTTCTGTTGTCCTCTAACTGATGGTCCCAGTGTCTTGATTCCATGTCAGTCTGTCCTCAACTGTTACTACACTTNGAGCCGTTATAGGTAGGGTCAACAAACAGATGCTGACCCTCCATCGAGTGCCGAGTCAGGCATGCACTAAATGGTCAAGAACCATGGGGTATAGTGCACAGGGAGAGATGTGTGTCTCGCCGCTCATTCGGATTTTTGCCCTGGTGGACCTGAGGGGCCACCCTCTTTCTGTGGAAAATCTTAGAAATTGACGGAAATTTCAAAATTTGGGAAAACATTTTTGCAGCTGACCATGAATTCTTCTGGCAGAGCCAGGTGGGCCCCCTCTTTCCCTAGATACATGTACTAGATCCACCCCTGGTTTGTGGGGTCGTTGCGTATACACTGCACCATCTTTGTATGGAAAGATCACAGCAAAAGAATCAACACTACTCCTGGGTTGTTGAGATTTGCCGCCTTAAGTAAAAAAAATGAAGGTGCCTTGTGAAAGGTGAAAGGTGACATGTGCTAATGGCATGGTGTCAGTGTTAAAAAAATTCGATCCGTTTTATGCGAATGAGTGAATCGCAAATAATCTGAATCCTTTCATCATCTACTTGCAGTTGGTGGCCTCGTGTACTACAAAGATCTTTGCCTGCACTCGTCTTTTCTCCTGATGGTATCCATGTTTGCACAAGGTCAATCTTGTGAAATGCATGAACTTTTTTCAGACCATTCCTTAATCGTGGGAGAGACACCAATACTGCGTTCTGCGTCACATGTTAATGACGGAGCACTGTAAAAACAAGTTGAACCATTATACCGATGGGCATGGGTAAATTCCTCGTCCAATTTTGAAGCCCATTTCCCACGTGTTCATATCTGCATCTGGGTACGAAGTTCCCATGGTCTTTTCTGATTGCACTCATGGTGATAAACGCCGTGGGTCAGGAGGACCCAAAGTAGAACCAAGTAGAACCCATCCCATGGAATAATTTTGACAGTAGGTCCGTCTTCCTCGGAGTGAGTTTGCTGTACCCATGTTAGTTCCCTCTACCCGTGGGTTTGGACCCACGGTACAGGACGATTTTTTACAGTGAGGGTTTGGTGTATTCCGTGTGATATGTGTACCTTTGACCAACACGTTGAAGCACTCCTTCACAACAAATGCATTTGCCGACAGCTATTTCTCTGCTGTGCGACAGGTGAACCGAGGCTTGGATAACATTTCGATAGACCTCAAATCATATCGGTCGGTATTGCTTGGCGTGTCGTCCAATATCCACAAAGGACCCCATCGAATATTAGACGTTCGCATCGCCCTTGGTTGACATCGTCCTCACGGTCTCCAATATCCATATCTACTTTGAAGTCAGCCCACAAAGCATTTTTGAAGCCAGTTCGTTTCTTCTCGGGTTGAGGAGGCATCATCACACCTGATGGGGGGCTCCTGGTTTGTAATGCATTATTCAAGATGTGGTCCCAAACGCCGTCCATTGCGTTGTCTTCTTCTGGGTTCAGCATTGTCATGGTCAGTGCGTTTGATTATGATTCGTTTGATGTATACGTGCATCTTGCAACTGGACAAAGCTTGACGATGCCTCAATCATTTTTTCCTGGACTCGGGCTGATTGGGTGGCACTACTGGTGGAAGATTCTAATCAACACGGTCGCGCAGTCCACACCTGGATGATAATGGACCTGCCTGTATTCTGACCAACCTGTCCCGTTCCTGAAGATTTTTTCAGGTGCATGCATTTCTTCGTTGTGTCGTTTCGTGTAATGAACAGAATCACGTTTGAGCATCATTAAGAGTCTTATCTAAATGGCCTCTGGAACTTGTGCTAACTGTGTTATCAAGAAGCAATCAGGATCACAAACCGAAGGAACTGCGTGCCAGACTAGTTGGCAGTGTGGCTGCGTTTCGCTGTCATGGGTGGTTAGTCGGCGTCATTGTCGATCTCCCTTAGAAAGGGTAAATATTTCCTTATCGTTAAGTAAACTGCTTGTGACTTGAGTAAATATTTTAGGGGTTGGATACCCCTGGAACCTTTCGGGACATTTAGCAATTGAATTAACCCAATAGCTATGAGATCCAGGTGTGGTGAGAGAATAGAATTTTGAGAATACAGCCAGTGGTACTCAGCTTGTTGCATTATCATATTTAAGTGTCCAATCAAAAGTTAGGACATTGCGAATGGCCAAAACGTGACGTGAAATACACAAGTGATTGTCCACTGTAATATCCTTCCGGTAGACAAAATAAAGCAGAAAAGTGAATGACTTCTGGGACTTTGACTTGAAAGTGCCAGAAGAAGACCCCGGTTGGGGTCGAAAATTTGCAAATATCGGAGACGACTTGGATTACACTTCCGCATACTGTTTGATCTGGGTACCGTTAGCCTAGATAATTGCCAGAATGCCGAAAGAAGAAGTTATGTTTTGTCACCCAATAAACAGTGAGTTACCAAAAGGTGACACCTGTAGGGCTTGAAGAAAAGATCGACAATGGTAATTGTCAGGTAAAGAAAATCTTATGTCTGGCATTTCTGCAACTTCACGAAATGTCTTGCTCCCTTCTGGGTCTTCCGTGTTAGATACCATCAGCTTTAGGAAGACATAAATAACGACAACGTTCTCTTTTATCCGCTCAAGCACCTCAGGACACAACGGTAAAGAGGGAATAAAAGGTCTGTCGAAATCATGGTAGAAAAATGAACATGCCGTGGGCTAAGGAGATTTGTCTCCATGTATGTATAAACGTTTGCAAAACATGATGATCTTTTGCCAAGGTGAACGATGAAGTGGTTGCGGGATCTATTAATTTTTTTACCAAAAATGGCATTCGATGTTTGAAGTTGCATCCTGCCAGATTATTCTGTAGCTGTCAGTAATAGGAATGAGGTCATGGCCTAGGCTTCTCTAGGCTCCACCAAGTCGTGATGGTCTTGAGAGCGGAGTCGGCCAAGGTGATGGTAAATTGACTTGCATTTCAATTATTGACGTTGCCCCGTCGCCTCTCAATTAGGTATTCTGGTAACGGCGTTCATCAGCTGTGTGGGTTGTTTCTGTGCTATAAACCAAACATGTTTGTATATATACCGTGGACAAAGATCAATAAATAAGTAATGAAGGATAAGGTCTGGATAAATTGAAGGGGTCGGAAAGTTGGATCACCGTGATAAGGTATGCTGTCGTGCATCTTAAGTGATAGTAACACGTTGTGAAGGAATGAGGTCATGGCCTAGGCTTCTCTAGGCTCCACCAAGTCGCGATGGTCTTGAGAGCGGAGTCGGCCAAGGTGATGGTAAATTGACTTGCATTTCAATTATTGACGTTGCCCCGTCGCCTCTCAATTAGGTATTCTGGTAACGGCGTTCATCAGCTGTGTGGGTTGTTTCTGTGCTATAAACCAAACATGTTTGTATATATACCATGGACAAAGATCAATAAATGAGTAATGAAGGATAAGGTCTGGATAAATTGAAGGGGTCGGAAAGTTGGATCACCGTGATAAGGTATGCTGTCGTGCATCTTAAGTGATAGTAACTAACACGTTGTGATTTGGGATTCCGTCAGCTTAAACTCCAGACGACTGGAGATTTTTCAACCTGATAACATGAACTTTAAAGGAGCTGGACGTCCAAGTTGTAAACAAACTGGAATTGTCACTTTGGTCTCGGAGTAAAAGTGCTCCTCCACCCACTCGAGGAGGAAGCTCTCTGTCTTCAGTGCTGTACTTGCCAATTGTCAATTTTTCTGTTTTTTCGTCGAGAAATGAGATTCACTTTCAATTCAATAATTTCAGCTCGATATTGGATCTTGTCACTGCTCCTTTCATTTATTCCAACTAAGGAGAGAATGCTGACGACCATCCTTTACATTGTATCACTGATCACCTCCGTCATCCGAGGATCATTAGCTACAGCTTTATCAGAGACTCGCCATAAATGATTTA
Source organism: Notospermus geniculatus (assembly GCA_002633025.1). NCBI lineage: Eukaryota > Metazoa > Nemertea > Pilidiophora > Heteronemertea > Lineidae > Notospermus > Notospermus geniculatus. The sequence continues at coordinate 54,321 of NMRB01001147.1, read as the reverse complement.
TCCACGAAGAAAGTCTGATGTGTTTTCCATGGACTGAATGAAAGTCTTGGGATAGAGAAATGAGCAATACATGCCTCATCGTCGGGATGCCAGTAAATCAAGTACTAGGCGAAAGGAAGTTCTACCCCATCTGGGATTGGGAAATGACAGTTTTAGGACAACTGAAGTGCTTGATTTTAGGCTGTTTGATTGAAGTATACTTCAATGTACATTTGGAGTCACTCAGCTGTGCGCAATAAGTCCTTTTACATAGTCATGATAGTCAGTATCAGGTTCAGCAACATCATGGATAAAACTCTCTAGTCCAAAGGTACGCTGTACTCTAGGTGAGAAATTGGATTTAAAGGAGCACGGTATTGCCACTTTTTCTCGACAGCCGGCGCCACCGTGCCACTCTCCAATCCAAGGGACTAACTACATTTACGTTGTCAGCGAATGGACCCGATTTCTCCGTACATTTTGTAATGGATTGTTGTAGTTCGTATTGCAGCCGCTAGGTGGCTCTCTCTACAGTCAAATTACCCGTTAGAGATCGCATACCATGGTCCTTTAAGGAATATGGGACACTCCCGAATACGGCTGTACCAACAGGCCCAGGCTGCAGAGTTTTGTGGCTGCGCCACTTCAAATAACGCTTTGCCAGACACGGCTGGATGTTTGTCGATCTGCGCCTGGCTTCAAGCCTCGGATGCCTCCACGTATCGTTTTCTTTCTTTTTCTTTGCTGATCACATCTTCGGCGGCATTTGTGAAGTGTCGTTAGTTGATTATTGCTATCGGTTTCTTCGAGTCAGTCCTCGCTGCCTGGGAATCCTACGAATTCCCGTTCCATTTCCTTTCAATGGTTATTTCGGAAAAATAGTTTATTCCCAAGTGACACCTTGCATCAAGCATTGCCAGCGTGATAAGAATTCATGTCAAACTTAAGATGTCGATTGATTTTTTGAGATATCACGGGCCAAATAACGACAGGTCATTAATCAAGAGGTTCCACCTCGTGGCTGGTGCCTATTGTGAAAATTTGGAAGGAAATTTCACTTGCAGTGACGGATGCTATTAGGCTAAGAATCCATTCACGCGAATTTCTAGCGATGCGACGCCGAAACCATTGTTTGTTTTCGCGGCGTTGGTCATGGACAAATGATGCGGCATCGCACCGCTCGAAATTCGCGTTGATGGATTCTTAGCCTCAAAATTAGGTGCTTTTCCACGAGACGTTTGCGGACGCGGAATTGGAGGCGGGCGCGGGTAGAAAAAATCGATCCAACGTATTTCCCTTCAGCTGTTTCACCCGCACCCGCTCCCGCCACCGAAACCGCGTCCGCAAACGTCTCGTGGAAAAGCAGCCTTAAGAGCGTGGTGCTATAGTGACCGAGAGGCCGCGCGGGTTCGATGCCCGGTCGAGCGGCCACTTGGTACTCTCAATTACATGTAGTTTGAAAGATCAAGTGAAGCGCTGAATGAGCCACTCCTTGAGGAAGGCTTCCTGAAAGACGGACGGCCGTATTCACGGGTCGCACTTTAGCCTAAAGTATAGCTAAAGTTAGACTTTCTCTATGCTTGAAGCATTGAGAAAAAGTCGGACTTTAATGAAAGTGTGACCCGTGCATACGGCCCTATGTAATGATGTGAAGCGCCTTTGACACTGTGCTGCAGAAGAAAGGCGACATAATATATAAAAGCCATTCATTATCATTGTTACTTACTCGTAATTGAGTTAAACCCGAGGCCCTCAATATAAAAAGAAATGCTTTCCTTCTCAGTATTTCAAAATGAGATATAAATAAAGCTTCTAACAGGAGAAAGTATCCTTCCAATCATCCAGTTGTGTGCCCTCGGCAGGTCTTGTCACTCTGTCTTTGACAAATGGCAGAATGATTTCGAGGAGATAGCTCACAAGGAAATCTCTGATGAACGGTCATGTCGAGGCGCTAAAGGGCGAAAAATCTTAACAACAACCTTCATCAAACCTGATCAACTGTTGAAATGAACTGCGTGGTCATATTACAAAGGCGATTTTCGAACTTTACATCTTCCCTATTCATTTACAGCGGAGTGAAAGCTTCCGGACAGAAAAACTTCGCTGAGCCAATGGCAAAACGAAAAGTTTTATAATCAAAGGAACTAATGAGGACTAATGCCGACTAACGCAAGTTTATCCGTTGTCAGGCTTTTTGACAGATTTTCCCCAAGGTGGTTCTAAATATCTCGTAAACATTTTTACAAAGAGGGCAAACGAAGTGGATATTCTACTTAAATGATGAGTGTATTCCAGGCTATGTTGACTGAAGATAC
>NMRB01001147.1:32394-49080 GCA_002633025.1 Notospermus geniculatus | reverse complement strand
TTAAAGCCCCACAATATTGAATTTTACGATATTTTCAAAAAGTTAGGAGAGTGCACATAGAGGTCCCATAGCCTCGTGAAGGTCCCCAAAATGCTTGCCTGATACGCACTTCACAGAATCAAGGCCTAGTTTTCAGCACGCATTGGAAAAAACTGCAGGGAGAGCTCTAATGTATTCCGACAGAGCGTAGTACATTTTACACTACGCTGACGTCGTGACGTCGTGTGAGAATCGCGGCGATGATTTGCGTTTTTCACATTCAATACAGTGGGGCTTTAACTTGGATTTTGGATTGTTGCATATATTCAAGAATAAATTGAGTGGAGGTAAATCCATAGGGCCGATTTCACAAAGGGTGTAAGACTTAGACGCCTGTAACTTCACTAAATGTGCGCACTTCCACCATTTGACGAAGTTACACGCGTCTAAGTCTTAAACACCCTTTGTGAAATCGGCCCATAGTGTTTATCTTTAAAGTCACTTCAATTCCAGATCAATCAGTCTGAGACTAGAGAGTGTGATTAGCTTGTGTAATCAACCACTCATCAGCGATTCATTCGGATGGTTTCAAAATGCAGTAGTTCACACGTAATATTAGTAGTTTCCCAGAAAATAAAGCAAGTCCGTCCCTGATCATTTAAGTAACAAGGAGCAAAGATGTGTGAACTTTACACTTCTGAATTTTTATATGATATGGACCAAATGGTTCATGCTGGCTTTTGGTGAAGTATGCTATCTCAAATTGCTGTACAGTGGTATTTTCTGTGTTCCTCCAAATTAAAAGAATTGTGATTATGTTCCGTACTCTGATGTGAGAGAATGCATGTTCAAGGATATTTTAGCACACGGAGGCAGACTACAGTAATGTCATACATGTTTAACAGGAATATACTGTGCCTCTGCTGGTGTTAAGTTTTTATTACAAATTTGACTTTGTTTTATGTAATGTTTCTTGTGTAAAATATCTGAAGCCTTATCCATGATGTATCTGAAAATGAAGTGTTAACGGCGGTGGCAAAATCTGTTTCTTTTGTCTTTGTAATTATTATTTCATGTCAATAAGAAATCAAGGCATTGCAGTTCACATTCCAATATTCTAAGGTTGAATTGGAATATTGCACCATTTATACGTACCACAGTGTTGGGATGTGAGCTCAATCCAATGGTGCATGTTATTTTCACTTCACACTTGTGGTCAAGTATTTTCACTGGATCCATTGAAATTTGTTAATACTACATGTATTGTATTGTCTTGAATGTGTTTCTTCCAGAAATAAAACCACTCTTCACATGTACTTCTCAATTCATTGGGATACAGTACATGTACTCTTTACAAGAGCTGTGGTCTTTATTATTCGGGATTTAAACTTGAAAAAGAAAAGAGGTTGTTCCACCTATTTCAGAAATGGCCACAAACATAGCATACTTATTGTAATTCGTTTGAACAATTTTAGCATTACGACCTGGACTACCGGTAATCAGAACCATTTTTTAAAAACGATAGCCTTGCACAATTTTCTGCCGTTCATTGTAAATAATACATCATATACATTGTTCCGTTTTTATGTGGGACAATCTGAAAGGACAGCCAAGAGATATGTATATGTATGTTTCAAATAAAAATCAATGTTGTTACTATGCCAGAAGATGCATTGTGTTTTCTTTGTCATGACCCTTTTTGGCTCGCCTGTCTAAAACAGGCAAGGTATTACCATGTCTTTGTAACATCATTCCTTGACAATGGGTGGCCACGAGGACAATGACCCTGCCCATTCATGTAGGTCTTGGGCTGAGTATGTTTGATTCTAGTGGACAGCATGGCTGCTTGTTACCATCAGTGATTAAAGTCATTGGTAAATCCCACCATATATGCCAAACTCGCATTCTGGGGCCTATTTCATGAAGTGACTTTAAATGGCACCTTGAACCAAATGGAAAATGTGGTACCGTTAAAGTCACTTTGCGAAACGGGCCCCAGATGAAAAGAACATGGACCAGACCAGATGCAATAGTGTGCAGAGTGCATTGTTCACCTCGGGAGCCAAGTCGGATATCTGGTTTGACAGCAGGCCTAACGACAAATTTTTCAAGACCCCACTAACTAAAGTATGGCACCTCGAATGGTTCACTTCTGGCAGACTGTCCAATATGAAGTGTCCGGGTATGGACCGACTATACGGTAGTTGCACTCGTTTGCTAAATGAGGTCATTGGACAGCGAATCAACCTTGAGAGCCTGTCTCCTGTCATTATCTATGTAGGCCTACATGTACCAGTTGTCTTTTGTAATTCATCAACTTTAAATGTGCATTCTAAACCATCAGAGTTGCTGGGCATGAAAATATCTCTCCATCCCACTTTCTGGGAGATCTGGACCCATGTTCCCGAAGCCGTCGTTAGGTTAAAGATGTCGTTACGCTATGCATTTTCCCAGTTTTAACGACATCGTTAACCTAACGATGGTTTCAGGAACATGGCTCCTGTTCCTTATACCACTTCTTCGACCAGTCTGTTGGGGCAACACTCCGCCATGTGATTGGGAACAGCTCTCCTGCCTCCTGGCTGCAAATGGGCAATGAGGAACTTCAAAGGGACCCTACAGGGGCATGGGCATATTGATGTTCATTAGGCTGCACCAATCAATTGGCATGAAAATCTACATGTAACTCTGACATGTATTGCAAGTAAAATGCATGGAAACAAGTTGTGTGCATAGTCTTCCACCACTAAACTCCATAGTGGCAAAGGACACCCTGTTTATAGACTCTCCAGCTTCTACATGTATATCTATTTTTGGGGTGATGTAACATGTGATTTATGCATGTTTTTTCCTTTCTACGGGGCCAGTTCAGTTGAACAGCCATCCCATGCAGGGGTTTGTCCTGGACAAGTACATGTTGTCACCCACTGCGACAGAAGGGATAAATATCCCATAATATTTCTGAACATTGTCACACCGCACAGAGACATTGTAGGTGATCAGGCTTCATAACATTCCTCCCAGGAAATACGAATATACAGAAACAGGTGTCTACAAATTCATAAAATATTTTATTACCGGTACCTTCATATTTGTACAAATTGAAACGTGAATGCCAGCATTCAGTTAACACCATAATAATAAAGAATTATCAGAATAAATCATTTTATTACGGTACTCAGTTTTTAGTCCAATATCAGCAACTTCAACAACTGGCAGGGGAAAGACTTCTAAGTAATCCATTTGCACAGAAACATGCATGCTGGAATACTAATGGCTGCATAGATAGACAGTAAGAGATATACCGGTACATGTAGACATGTAGAATTCCTTTAAACCATTGTCCTGATCATACGCGTACGCACCGGGTTCATGTATAGATTGCGAATGTTTGTGTCATGTGTTAACTACCAGCCTATGAGGAATTCCATGGAATCATCAGTGCAGGCAGAATCACAGAGCATTAGAGAGTACACTGTACCTGTCAGATTACACAATAATGTGTAGGCCTACTATAATAGAGCAGAAACTGAGAATATGACTGAAGTTGAAGTCATACTTCACATTATGCCTCACCTTGTCTTTTTCCTATATTTATGCACTGTATAAAACTAGCAAGTTCTATTCAGTATTCACTAACATATATGAAGCAGACGATTGCAAAGCAGAGAAGAATGAATCCAGGGAATAAAGTGTCAGTCATCTGAATCCTCGCTTGAAATGGTGTCTCTAACCATGGTAGGGAAGGATCTGCCTGATGAACACAGCATGGCATAACTGGAGCGATATACTTCACTGAAACCACTGGAAGAGAAGATGCAAGTCAAATGATCATCACGAATAATCACATTAGCTTATGCCCCAAAACATTCAAGATGTGCCAGTGCATAAACGCTTTGTGGATGTGCATTGTCTACCCTACATATACTCTACTGTGTTCATTATCCACAAAATGGTTCAAGATTCTTTGCAAGAGACCAGTACAAACATTTGTTTACTACAAGTCAAGCAATTCCACCATATTGTAAAATAGAAGTTTAACATGGGGGGCTTGGTTCGTCATAATGTATTGTGCTTCTTTCCATTTTTGGGTTTGGTGGCCACTTGAACCAGGTGGCAGTAAAACTATCTACATGTACAAAGTGCTGTGGACAGGTGCAGAGAACTGCACATGCCCTGAGCCACATGGTAAGAGAGCGATGCTTGCACATCCTTGCCTATAAATACTCAGAGATCCACGGGGACGCAACACGGGGTCCCTTAAATCCATTCACTACAATATTTTATGAGCACAAGTGTGGAGTGACAGGAATAGGGTTGGTATGGAGTCAACAACAAATAGGCCTAACAGTGGAAGAATGTGGAGAAAAAGTCTGCCAAGTATAAACATAGACCCACAGTTTTTCGTTGATAGTGGTGCTGTCAGTCGAGAATCAGAATAGCAAGTAACAACTTTTGTCTTGAGCAAAACATTGCAGCAAGTTTTTACCTGTCTCCTGGATTGGCTTCTTTTAGGTAATCAAGAATTTCTGGTGCAACATTCTCCAAGATCTTCTTCTCCACTTGAAGGACATCGACATGGCTTTGTAATGAGGCATAACGGGTCAACTGCTTCATCGATTTATACTGGATGTGTTCCAAATGGCCCAATGCTGAAATGATTGCAAAATGATTATGAATCAAAGCATATATAAAACCCGTTTCCATTGAGCGGATTCCGCTGTGGTTTGCAGCGAGAGGTGTGGTTTTCACATTTTGATAATCTTTTGATGGTTTAACAATACTTGGTGTGTTAACTATCCCAATGCCTGTGAAAACTGCTCCGCTTGGAATCCGTTGAAGTGGAAACATTGGATATGTATCCCCATCATCAAAGCCGACTTACATTCATTTCTTTGCACACTGAACTCTTGAGTACCGGTACCTTCTCTGTATTTTTCTATGGAAACCGGAGTAATACTTGAAAGGACATTCTTCGACCTGGCTGCTTTGAGACCTGTAAATGATGAACACACAGAATAACCAGCCTAAATCTTTAAAAGACAAATGGCGGAGCAATAAAAAGATCTAGTTCACTGAACATGAACCGAGTGTTGAAAACGTTGATGGAAAAGAATCCTGTAACAACTGTAGTGAAGAAAACATTCTTCACAAAGTTACATTACCTCTTTGAATGTGTTGATACTCCTCTTCCATAGAATAAAATCGTGACAATACATCTGCAAGTATCACTTTGGCCTTCAGAACATCTTTGGCACATGTTTCTTCTGAAAGACAAATCAATGGCGAATGATGTGTTGTGACTGTAGTACTGGTATGAAATTTCCCCCAGCTGCAATCATGTACAACATGAGTCCCTTCAGATCCACCATAGGTTTTCCACATCTTGAGTTTCCTTTTCTCCATCCAGCTGATACCCTCGCTATTAGTATAAATCTGATACTCCACAGTACTACTACCTAACACTTGCTGTCAGAGTGGCACAATGGAAATATCGGCAGCTCTCACTTCTAGGTTCGATCCCCATTCGGACCAACTCTTCATGTGATCGAGAGGGCGATTCTCTGACAATGGAGGTTTTCTTGAGTAGTTCTGTTTCCTCCTGCATGTTCCTCCTACATGATGGCCATTCTATACTAGTACGGTATAGGCCTATTATCTAAGAATATTAACATGTTCCTTGTCCTTACCTGATAAACAGTCTAATTTTGTTCCATCCAGCAGGTCAACCACCGACTTGTAATCATTCTCAAGCTCAACAATGCTTCGATGTAACTGAACATATCTGTCTTTAGATGTTGACAATACCTATTTGGAGTTAAGGGATTTGCTAACATTTTTGTGAGCACACCCCACAGAATCACATCATAAAATACAGATCCAGTCTCCTGTATGTTGATGGAGACACCAACATGAGTCGAAACTCCCCCAACCCCCCTCCCCCAAATATTTAGTGAGTTGCATCACATTTCAAAAGTAGTGAGCACCTGCCGATACTAATACATTTTTGGTAATACATACTTTGTTCATCATCAATAGCACACCGACCGGTTTCTATTTTTACCAACAAAGGTCAGAAAAACATTAGATAACTTGACTTCACTGAGTGACCATATTATCGAAGGTGAGACAGGACAAAAGCAGGGTCGGACAAACACAACGAAATCGACAAGTCTGACATCACTGGGGCAGTTTGCTATTTATGCAGACTACCGTAATTTTCGGGCTATAAGGCGCGGCCTTTTTCTTTGAAGAAGGGTCTAAAATTGGGGGTGCGCCTTATAGGGTGGTGCACCTTATCTGTGGCTTGAGTCCAGCAATTTGATCAGAAGTGTCAAGACGCTGATGAACCCAAGCATTCAAGCATGCATGGATGATGCAATGAAGCATTCACTGACGAAACTGCGCCTTATACAGCGGTGCGTCTTATGTATGGATTTCGTCAAAGATTTTGGGTGAAATTAGGGGGTGCGCCTTATAGTCAGGTGCGCCCTATAGTCGCGAAAATACGGTACAAAAGGATACATCAGAGAATTTCCTAAAAAACTGCTGAGCGTGGCTACTTGTACTTCTGTCAGTCGACATTTGGCAAACAGATCCAATCTTCTCCCGAAGCTTCATATTTGCATGCAGAAGTTTCTTGAATTTCCCAGGGAGTGATAAATTTTTCCTGAAAAAGACAGACTTTATCAATATGAATTTTTAACACAATCGTGCATGTACTTCAATACCGATGATATGATATCTTCATAATTTCTCCTCAACACACATCAATGCTTTGAGCCCAACTCTCATTACTTACCCATCTCTCGACAGCAAGAATTCGGTTTTCTGAATGGGCTTCTCATCAGCATTAGGGGCCTGTTGCCGTGTCACAGCCTGTGGTTCAGCCTTGTTTTTACAACTTGTCACTCCAGTTTGGCTAGGATCTCTAGTTTCTGCATCTCCAGAACTGCAGGAATAGGACACACACAAATCCACTTTTTCTGAGTTTACAGAAGACACCTGAGTATTTTCAATAGGAGGTAATCGAGGTAAAGGGACTTCTCCATTGTCTCTGGGAGCATCCGAAGTCCTTTGAACTGGTCTAGACATAACTGACACTTGCTGTTGTTCCAGAGTCCTACCAGCAGACGCACGATCTGCTGACCTCGGCCGTGACTTCAACTTCTTCTTGTGCATATTTGAGTCAGTTTTGAACGGAGCAGTGGTATGTGCTGGCACATATTTAGAAGTGGAAGACTTTGTCACTTTCTGCGCGTAACTGTGGCGGTTGTTGGCTGGATTCTTTGTAGTCTTGCCAGCATTTGGCACCAATTTTACATTTTCTTTGGTACTCGTCTTCAAAGGTTGATATGTGTCTTTTCCCAAGGGCTGCAGCTTCGATGGTCTCGAGGATTTAATATTAGACTGGGCAGGTTTCTTTTCTTCCAGCTGAAATGAACAAATGTACATGAGTTGAGAACAGACTGAGATGAAAAAATCTGCTGAAAAATACCCTGATGTACCAAAAATCAATTTGAATCCTTCCCGCAGGCACCGGACTTCTGTACCTCTCTTGGTATCAACTACACCTACCTTTGCCTGTACTTCTCTTGCCTTCTTCGCCTTCGCTAGGATATTGTCCAACAGGGCAAGTTCAGCCTTTTCTTTCTCCAAAATGTCATCTTCTGAAACAAGGGAAGGTGGTCGTCATCGGGTGTGGTCAAAGTCGGTGAGAAGCAGACTGAGACTAAGGGGGAAAGAAGCAAGGATGACGAAGAATGTGTTGTGACCTAACATGTCACCACCACAATCCACTTTATAGGCCAACTCTTCTAATGCCCGGTTGTTCAGGTCTGGCTCATGTGAGCCTGGGTTATTCATCAAACTCGAGTTCACGTAAGTTGAAGTCGCGCTTATGTCTGGTCATAAGAACAGTTTAATCAATTCCGAGTTTATTGCACAGCCTGAATTAAACTCGGGATTACCGAAGCCTGGCTTATTACCCTCCTTCACAATGCTTTTCTATACAATTTGCTCGATGATGTCTGCCCGGTTGCTCAGGTGTGGCTTACGTGAGCTGAACCAATGCTTCTGCCATCTTCAAGGTCTGGGCATACAGTGAATAAGCCTACCATTGTAAGTCGCGCTTATAACCACCCCACTGCCAGGTTTATTATTAGAAAGGCTTAAGCTTGGCTTGTGTTTGAAGCCCAACCTGCGCAACGCGTTGTGAAATATAAGTCTGGCTTAAGCCACGCTTATGTCAGGATCGACCCAACTCTGGCTTAAGCCAAGGCTGAACAACCGGGCATAAATCATTTGAAATACATGCAGCATACCTTTGAAATGTTGACTAGCCTGCACTTGGTCACCGTGTTGCACTTCTTGCGGACTCGATTCTGAATCCTTCCCGCAGGCACCGGATTTCTGTACCTTCTGGGGCCTGAAAGTACAAATTTCAAAGAAGTCAAAATTATGACTACTATCATTCTTCTGAACTTGTGAAGGTGGCGCTGAAGTCCCTACAAAGTTGCACAGTCATGCCATTTTCAAATGACGTCAAGCATCATCGTATCAACTCAGTTTTTTAATACTGACTCCCTTCAATGGTACCATCACTCTTTCTGTATCACCAAATCCTCCGATATTGGACATAATAGGGCATTTCAAATGGAAAATTATCAGCGCATTATACCAGAAATATATCTCCAGAAATCACCAATGAAATGATTTCTGATGGCAGAGAATATGTGAACTTACCATGGGCGGAAAAGTGACCTGGAATCCCTGCATATAACGTCAGCAAGTCGTCGCTGCTCTTCATAGTGGTCATAAAGGCGAAGGATAAGGGACACACTCCTGCAAAGATAATTGGAAACAAATTAGCAACCTGCACATGTTCTATTTCAACCCACGCAACACCACACCAGGGTACATAGGTCGTGACTGTGTTTTTATGATGAACTTTAAACAAGTGAAAGTAGGGGTAGCATATTTCCATGAGACTGCGATCAGTGTCTACGCAACACAAGCTTAGTAAGAACAACTTGTAGTAATCACTTAATTCTTTGCATTATAAGAGCATGATTCAATGGCCTCTTCTGTCCTACTGAACTGAAGCCAGGAGACGGACACTGTTATCATCTCAGATGCTCCGCTTTCCATTGCATCTATTTTTGTGACTTGCAATGCTGTCTTGTTGGATCACTTAAATGATGGGAATCTCATCACGCTCACTGGCATTCAGTTTCAAAAATGTTCAGTTGGAGCCAGCCTCTCAGGCAAGAACTTGGCAATCATCCCGAAGCAACATCTGTCATCATGACTTATTCGAACTGATCACAGAGCATGGACCTCATTCAATCGAAGCCCTCATAACTTTACCTTTGCTTAAACTATTGTTCATTTGCAGGCAAACTCTTGTTCACTCTCAGTCTCATGAATGATTTGTGCATTTAAAGTTATGGGAAGCTTGGTACCGGTAAATAAGATCCAGTTTTAGATTTATTGATTCAAAACAAGACCGATCTCAGAAAAAATATTTAATGTACATTTTATTCCAAACAGATGTTCATTGATCAAATACATTTGTCCATCTGGCTGTCACAAAATAACAAATTGGTACAATATACACTAGTAAATTTCAAAAATTGATATGGCTTATACAGTTTCACAATGAGTGCATCACTCGTTACAAATGGATTACTTACACAAATACCTCACAAAGTGGGGTGAGGCCGCTCAGCCCGGGCATATTGAAAGGGTCCAACATGTAAATTGCTATGGTGGCCATCTTCAATAAATTGAAGCATGCGTATTTTCGTAAGGAATCGAACGGAAAACAGTCTAAACACATTAGCATGAAATGAATTCAACCAGACCAGCTGTTCTCTGATCATCTAGCATTATGAAAACTGCATTATATCTAAAATGTTTGTCAGTGATTTTACAGACTCCATTCAAATTCAACCGCTACCGGTACTACTATCTAAATCCACACAGTCATAGTGTAGACGTTCGTTCTAACAACAGCTTCACATGCACACACCACCTGACATATGATTTTTTTCTCTCAAAAGAGAACAAATAATTCAATTTGATTGTCTGACAGACTGGCAGACTGGATTTATATTAAAGTATACATCAATGATTTACGGTACGACAAGTATAATTATGAGTATGACATTATTACCTAATCGTAAAATGTATTCTACTCTGCATTAGGGAGCTTGGAGACAACACACCTTTGTACTGACTTTGTAATCAAAAAGTGGGGCAATGACTAGACAAAGGATTAGAAGGAAATTATGAAAAGTAAAATAAGCAAACAAAAAGACTAAAATGTTGTTCGTCCATCTTCTGTCGGGTTTTTGCCGGAGGTATGGAGACCACACAGGCTACAGTCCACTTGTGTGGGGTCTTTTACTTGCCCTGGCATAGACACTCAGGTACAAGGGACCACAGCTTTAAGCCCCGTCCGACGGACCCTCAATTACTGTTTCACGAGCAAAACTGAAGGAATGTCCTCCCAATTTAGTACACCTAAACATTAACAAATCCATACTGAACACTGTAGCGCCATTTCCAATCTTTGTTGCGTGTTCTCTGGCGCAAAACTGTCAAGAATGTTTGACCACCAGGCCCTATTACTGTGTCAATTGGAAGACTGCGTGAACTCTCCATATTAGCTGTTCTAAAAGTCAAAATCATTCTGTACCGGCGATTCTTGCAAGCATTCTTCCCCTGAAAACTTGCCCCCACAGAATACCGACGTACCAAGAGAAAAAGACAATTTTCTTCATCAACAGCGTAAATCTCAGTTTTGACCTGAAACACATCTGGTTCGCTCATACTAGCAGTACTTAATGTAAGCGGAATTGAAACTTCAGCTTCATTTAAATGCAACGAACACACACAAAGATGCAATAGGACACCCTTGTCGGCACATTTCTCAAAACGTCCATATTTTGTCATTCGCTTAAACGAGGTAAGTTTCATGCCCTGATTTTTACCAACATTGGATTTGACACTGCAGAAAAAAACTTCATCTGTTTTCCGACCATCAGGTTCAACAAAACCAATGTGCAAATCAAACCTAGTAATAAGTGATCCATCTGGTTCATTACTTTCACGTACGTTTGTGAAACTTCCAGCGACCAACCTCTGACAAGCTCCAAATCCATTATGAGCACGAGGATGAGCCTCCGTGAACTGAGCTTGGATTATATTGTTGAGGCTGCCGAGAGCAAATTCAGCTAAAATGGCATTAGCAGAACTGTTCATGACAGGTGTCTGATGTCCCTGACAGATACAAAGATGTGGATTCAAGCGAGGCATATCCACACAAGTTCTGTTCGGAGACACGACACTAAATAAACCATCAGGATTGACTTGGTACTGTTTGTGTTCTTCCTTGACTAGATATTCATGATGATTGGGTATCAATGACTTCAAAGTATAATGAAGATCCAGTAAGCTAATTAGCCTATTTTGATTAGTTGCAAGGGCAGATATCTTATCGTCACCAAGTTTGTGCCGCACACCATCTGGAACGATCACAAAAAGTGAAGCATGGTACAGCTCAAGACGACCCTCAAACGAATTTTCAACAAAAGTACCGTATGAATTACCATGATCTGAGAAAATCACCGTCAACATGTTCTGATGTTGTAAAATGCTGTTAATATACCTGGCAAATGGCTCATCCAATGTTTTGAGCCGTGAGCCAAATTCTTCATGGCTATCATCATTGACATAGTAAGTTATGAAATTCTGTTGAGCAAGGCTAAGTTTTGTCTGGTAGGCAAGTAAATAATCTAGGAAATATTCATTCATGTTGCGACCATTGAAGCAGACTTCAGGAAGCTGATGAAAGGGATCATTCTCGCCATTTGCACGGAGAATTTCACAACTAGCTAAACTGATATCGGTGTCATCAATACCAGCCTTTTCAAAAGCTTTTCTAAGACGACGCCAAGTTTCTGAGGTAGGAGAGGATTTGTTCACAACAAGGAGGTCTTTTGAAACACCCCACTCCCAGGTCCAGCAAAGATCTTCAAGAAACAAACTTTTGTATCCACATTTTTTCAAGGGTTTGAGCAATGTTTGATAGGAAAGTGGTCTATGGGGCTTATCATAGATACCAAAGGGCTTTTCCTCCTCATCTACAATTCCTGCAAATAGTGCATTAATAGATTCAAATGTTCTTGCCTTTATTGCCTGCAACAACTTGAAGTCATATACTTTGGCCTTCACTTCAGACTGTCGATTGATTTTCTCAAAATTTCTCAGCACATTTGGCATTGAGCGATAGAAATGATGCCGCGACACAGAATCCAACAATATCAAATTAATATCAATTGCTGGACTTTCACTTGGTTGAGATTGGCCTTTTCTGAACGTTGGCTCAACCTGTGGAGGGAGAACCAACAATTGTGTAGCTTTATTATAGTGAAAGTAATCCGTATCATCATAATCGCGATCATCAGCATCGTTACTATCGGGTTGTGCAGGCTCACAACGAATGAAGCAGAAACCAAAATGTTTCTTGTTATAAGTTGGATGAATCACTTCGGCAATCCTGTCCTCCAAATTTGAGGTTGAGGCAAATTTTGTCCATTCTAAGCTACCATTTTTTTCATTGGTCAAGCCCAACTCACTCTCTCCTTTACATAACTTTTGCTTGCAATGTACATGGAATGTTCCAACTGATATTTCCCTAATCTCACAAATGTCATACTTTTTCTGCTCTAGTTCACATTTATTACTGCCAACGTTTAATTTTCCAAACAACTTTTTTATCTCAGCACAAGCTTCAGCAGTTGGAATTGTTCTTTTACACAATACATGTACATCCTTTTCTACATTTTTTCCTGAAGGGACTTTTATTGAATTCGGAACACATTGAAGGCCTTCATTTGGATTCTTGATGTGTCCCTTTGTTGCCTTTTTCCCAAATCCCCTTAGAATTTCCAAACTCTTGTCTCTTCCACCACCATAATGGAGAGGATTATAAGAAACACTCGACACATGTGATGTGAAATAGTTCAACATCAAACACAGCGGAAGTATGATCAAAATCAACTTGAGCAATGCTGCTACGATGCGTTTGACAAATCGCGACATGATCCTCAAAGGACATTTCCTGGAAACTCCTTCAGTTGAATTTGCACTCCAAACTCCCATCAAATGAATTCTTCAGGACTACCATTTCAGCGGCACGCCTTCAATCTACCATCATCACCATTGTGTTGACATCATCAGTTTCTAGACAAAATAATAAGAAAAACTAACATCAACTAGGCTATACATCATCTTCTATTTTATTCATTCCTTTTACAGTTCTGGACCTAAATTATTATTACATGATCAAGATGAAAAAGCATATTTTACCATGACTGACTCGACCATCCCATATTATACATGTAAATGAACAAATTCACAATCTGGATTAAGCAAAGGTAGGCCTAGGCCTAGGCTATCAGCTAATGATACTGGGCTAAAAGTAAAAGTTTAGAATCCCCAATCATAAGTTCATGAGTTACGTTAGGCCTACTGGCACACAATAGAAATCCTATGCTAGGCTAGGCCTACGGCCTAAGGCAAGGCGTTGTGCAATGCGGCTTCGTCAATAATGACAATTGACAACCTTTTTTATTAGGGGGGCACTGCATGACTGCAGTCACAGTCACACTGACTGGGGATTCTAAACTCATTCCTCCTGATTGATATTGCATGGTTGGTACATTGGCAATGAGGAACCCGCAGAACTACGCCACGACGTGGCGCTGTCAGTGTAAGACCCGGAAGTCCTATTTTCTAACAGTATTTCCATTTACTTCTTGCCCCAAAATAAACCACTCTCTTTGGTTCAATTTTGATTAAATTACGCTGTCCTGTTTCATGTTCAAAGTTCTCCATCACTGCTTTGTTTCGTCAGAAATGCGACAGGATGCCAATACTGACAACGTCTTTTGGGGAAATTTCCACGGAAAATTGTGTAGAATGAAATGGCCAGGGCCATTGTGCTCACCTCTGTGACAGAGTATGAAGTGTGAGTAGCCTGGTGATACACTGAATGGTGAAGGATTAGTGCAGAAACATCGTAACATTTACTACCGATGAGATATGGCCAAAGTAAATTTTTCAAGATGGCCGCCTGGCAGCCATGTTGAAGTCCAATCGAACCGAAATTTGGCATATAAGTAGACGGTACCAAGACACATATTTAGGTACGGTTAAAGCATCCTAGCTCCCACTATTTATGAGGTGTGGGTCAAAGTCCATTTTTCAAGATGGCTCCCTGGCGGCCATATTTGACGTCGAATCTGACTGAAATTCACCATATATTTATACGGTACCTAGATACATATTTTGGCAACGTTAAAACATCCTACCTACTCCTGTTTATAAGAAGTGGGTCAAAGTCCATTTTCAAGATGGCTTCCTGGCGGCCATATTTGAAGTCCGATCGGGTTGAAATTTGGTGCATTCGTGCAGGGTGCCTAGATATATCTTCACACCAAATCACAACACTCTATGTCAAATAGCAATGAAATGTGCCACCAAACAGTGAATTTTGAACTTTGACCTCTGTGACCTTGAAAAGTAGGCCAAATCAAAAACCCGGGATTTATGTGATGAAGTCTCATCAGAGGAACCCACCATAAAAGTTTCGTGGTTCTAGCTAACCGCGTTCAGGAGATACGGCCGAAAGAAGGTTTTCACAAAGCGCCCCCTACAGGCCAGAGTGTACAAGCAGCCGCGCTAAGTTTCGGTCCAGAGATAGTTTTTACCATAGGGTACCTGTACACCAAATTTCAAGTTTGTAACCCAAGCGGTTTAGAAACGTGCCACCCCTGTTAACGACGACGACGGACGACAACGACGACGGACGACACACCATGGGAGAAGCTCACCTCACAGACACATGTGCTTTGAAGACGTGACGTCAACAGCGAAAAAAGTGACGTCAGTAGGCCTAGGCCTACGTCATTCGGGTCTTGGGCCTATAGGCCTACTGACCAGCTGACTGCGCCACCTGCAGTCAGTGGCAGTGCGTCATGCGGGTTCTCCATTGCGTTGCCAATCATGCATGTCATGCCAACACTAGGCCTAGGCCTACATCCAGGACTAAATAATACACACACAACATGCAAAAAGTCATAGGCAGTAGGCCTAATACATAGGCCTAGGCCTAGGCTAGGGCCTAGGCTATGTATTGACCACAACCGTGCATTGATTGTGTACTGACAAATGTACACAGTAACACACATAACAATACATGCATGACATGTGACATGCAAGCCTCAGCCTGCTATGGCTTCGCACGGCCTCACACATAGCCCTGTCTGTCAGGTGATCAGCAGTTATTTCAACCACTTCCCCACGTATAACCTATTCATACTTATTTCATAAAACATGTAAAATGGCACATATGTTCGAAATGCGGGGAAACGCAAATTTAGAGCGGAATTAGCAGGAACTTTTATCTCACCCCGAGAGAAACTCTTTTGAGGAAAGCGCCGACATTTGTCATCTCAGATCGAGGCTGGAACTTCTTCCCGGTCATCCGGGCATTCACGGATTCAGCGTTCAGTGCGTGCACTTCACTAACGCTATGGAAGGGTCGAAGAAATTACCCGATTTACGCGTTGTTGATCTGAGAGCTGAGCTAGAAAAACGTGGTCTTGAAAAATCCGGTGTCAAGGCAGTGCTGATCGAAAGATTACAAAAGGTGAGGCCCAGGAAATGTAATAAATATGTTAACTTCTGGCTTCTTTTCTGGAGTGGAGAAGATGGCGACTCGGCAGTGCATCACCCCCATGGCCATGACGTGCATTGCGCATAACGCATGGCCGCTGTGCATGCACTCGTTCAGTTCCAGCAATCACGTGTGTACTGCATGCATTTGCCTTTGTGTGTTGTAGGGCTATATCACCAACTCTTTCTATGTGCAGTGCCTTAATATTTTTCCTATTTTATACTAATACAACGCAGGGGTAGAATAGACAAGTTGCGAAATTAGTGGCCGCCATCTTTTCTGTAGACTTTTGCCGTTGCTTGGGTTTTTTCAGTGCGATTTTGCACTGTCAGAGGTGTTCAAAGAAAGAAAGGCCATGCAGTAAGCCACTAGAATTGCATAAAGATATTTTAGCAAGCAAGCAGCTAATAAAATATATCCGAATTATATTTGAAAAAGTTCGAAAATTCGGCCAAGTCTACAGAAAAGATGGCGGCCGCTAATTTCGCAACCTGTCTATTAGTTTTTGGGGAGGGCACAGCAATGTTTGCCTTTTATCACCTCTAATTTCGGGGGGCACCAAGGCATTTTCCTAGGTGTTGGGAGGGCACCAAGGCAGTCAATAATTTTTGATGGGGGCACTAAGGCAAAGTGCATATATCACGTACCTTCTATCATTTCCATTGTGAAAATGTGTGAGACTCAGAGAGAGTTAGATTGAGGAAAAGATGCCGTAATGACAGGATGTTTCATAAACAACAACTAAACAATAAAATGCTGCAGCCGTCATCGCGGCCTGCTTCTTTTTTTTTAGCCCGATCTTTCGTTGGCATTTTTGATTTTGTTTCACCAGCACACACACTGCCAGTGTTATATCTAGGCCATTTTAGAGTGGCGCCGCGCCATGCCCCCGAAAGGGGGCGCCATTGTGCCCTTTTTTAACCCCCTAGGGCGCCATGCCCTAAAACTAAAAAAAAAAA
>NMRB01001147.1:15647-27588 GCA_002633025.1 Notospermus geniculatus | reverse complement strand
AGAGTCGCTCTGGCACTTTCTAGTAGAGTCGCTCTGGCACTTTCTAGTAGAGTCGCGCTGGCACTTTCTAGTAGAGTCGCTCAGGCACTTTCTAGGAGAGTCGCTCAGGCACTTTCTAGTAGTCGCTCAGGCACATGGGACAGTAAGCTGTGGTGCCTTGTACCTTGTGCCTTTGCAAGGGCAAGTAAAAGACCCTATCCAAGTGAGGAACATGAGTAGCTCGAGATGGCCTCTTCCATACTTACCAGGGCCAGTAATGCTATGACTTCGGCCCTGATGGAAAAATCTAATACTATACTTTCAGTGTAAGAATGATTGTCGCCTGACCATTGATACAGAGACAGAGAACTCTGAGGAGCCGGTCGAGGTTGAGAGATGGTCGGAATATGTGGAGAAATATATCATAAATGATGAAACGATACCTTCAGAACTCAAGCATCAGTTGTCCAGGAAACCGGTCTTCTTACCGAGGTAGGTGTCAATGGAATTTCAGCGTCTGTTGTGGAAAATACAGGTCTGTTCGAACTCCGTTTTTCAAGTATACTGCGTTTATCGAGTACCACCGTCCCATAATCCCTCGCGGAAGCATCCTCTAAAAGGCAGGTATACGCGATTTATCGAGTACGGCATCCCAGCATGCAACGCGCATGAGATCGAAGCGGCCACGAAGCTCCCGTCAAAGACCTAAAAGTCGGCTAATTTTCCATCTTCATCACCAACGACGGTCTTACTAAGTATCAAATGCATGTTTCATCAGTGTTTATGCACATCAAGCGCTCTCAAAGGCCAGAATACGCCGAAGAAATCGAAATTTTCAAAGTTGAATTTCTCGAAATCAGCATGGCGAACCGGATGTTTTGCATGGTGGAATTATGGGATAGGGACTTATTGCGCATGTGTAAATGTTTCGTCACCTTCCGATCAGCCAATCAGTCTGCTCGTAACAAAATGTTCAAGGGCTCCGAAAACTCGGAAAGGCGAGTATGGCGCCGGCTAACTGCGCATGCACATACTCGATAACGCGAGTACAGATGGCGCCACGTGTCAGTACTCTGAAAACGGAGTTCGAACAGACCTGGTTATTATGTCCGCAAAGCAAGCAGCAGGTCCTGGCAGGGTTTCCGCCAGGATTGTCAAGGAGGGGGGGAGAAAAAACAATTTCAAAACAAAAATTTTTTTTCGAAAAAAAATTTCTTTTTCAAAATTTTTTTTCGGGTTTTTTTTGGTTAAAAATGGCCTCCAGAGTCATTTTTTACACTCCAAAATGCAAAATTAGTCTTCCTTCTGCATGAAAATTGCATTTGAAATGTAACAAATTAAAGAAAAACACTACTGAAGTGAAAATAGTGATATTTGAAAAAGGTCAGTCTGCAAACTTGAGGGGGGGATATCCCCTCCTTGAAATTTTTGAGGAGGGGATTCATCCCCCCTATCCCCCCCTCTGGCGGAAACACTGCCTGGGATGGCCATATGGGATAAACCATCCCTGGCTCTTCGCGACCATCGCATAGGACAGTAAGCCGTGGTGCCTTGTACGTTGTGCCTTTGCAAGGGCAAGTGAAAGACCCCATCCGAGTGAAGAACATGAGTAGCTTGAGATGGCCTCTTCCATACTTACCAGGGCCAATAACGCTACGCTTCAGCCCTGATGGAAAACCAAATACAAGTCATTGTGAAGGTGTTCGTTTAAGGTGTCCAGTTATCCTGAAACCTTTCAGTAGAACTCAGTGCGAAGCCACAGCTGAGAACTTGATGAAGTCAGAATAAAGTCAGAATAATTTTCTAGCATTAGGCCATACCAAATTGATTGTTCGTTTAACGGATTTCCCTCTACCCCAAATTGCCAAAATGAAATAAAATTTTTTTATTTCACCCGCATCTCCAATTCACTGTTTTCAGTAAAAAAAATATTTTTTTTGTGCCCGCACCATTCAATCATCCTCAGTGAAATAATAAAAATAAAAATACCATTTTTTTTCTTGGAAAACATGCGTAAGTGTCTCTCAAGTCGCGAACGCTGCACGGAGCACATGGCCCCGCGATCTGGGACCCCATGTTGCGAACTGGTGGTAACCCCGTAGATCAATGGCTGACGCCAGCAGGTGAAGAGCCCCGGTAATATTGTTATTCAAATCACATTGACATGATTGATGTGCATGCCAGTGGAGTTTATCAGCTCAACTCCTTCATTTTATTTTTATTTTTTTTTCGCCAGCAGCATGCCACTTTTGGTGAGAGAAGATCCGTTAAACTAACAATCAAATTGGTATGGCCTTAGTCCTCGCATTTCAAACTTTTATGGCTTCGTGAATGAGGTCCCTGGACTTTTCCCGTGCTTCCTGATCTGACGTCTGAAAGTCTCTTTGATACCTCAGGCAACCCTGAAGTAATAATGTTTTTTCACCATAGATTAATTAGATTTGTCATTAATTGGCTAATTAATGGAGAAGAAAAATAAATGGAAGAAAAATGAACAAAATAAAAAAGACCCTTTGTCATGATGCCTGGAGTGGGATTTGAACCTGTAGCCTCCAGTTCAACCTCAGCTTTGGCAGTTCATGACCGTGCATGCTAACCACTCGGCCACTGAGGCTCTTGTTAGTACAGGGAAACCATTATTGTGGTTTGCCTGGGAAAGCATAAAACTTTCTAAGAATGCAATGTTTTTTATCATAGATTAATTGCATTTGTCATTCAATTGTACAATAAACATGATTAATGGATAACAAAAAATAAATGGAAGTAAATTATCAAAATAAAAAAAGGCCCTTTATCATGATGCCTGGAGTGGGATTTGAACCTGTGGCCTCCAGTTCAACCTCAGCTTTGGCAGTTCATGACCATGCATGCTAACCACTCAGCCACTGAGGCTCTTGCTAGAGAGAGGCATTGATTGGATACCAGTAGGTGTAGAACATTAAAGTCAAAGTTGGGTTTTATCAACTGTTGTTAGAGGTTCTCATCCGACTTTACACTTCAACCCCGGTCTATCATGAAACCTTTCAGTAGATTGTAGATTTTAGAGGTCAGATTGTCGTTGATGCGATTGTTTTGATCTCTCTCAGTTACTCAACTGAAGACGTTTAGGTTTATAGTCTGATGTCAACTACAGAAGAGATTCTCATCTGACTTTACACTTCAACCCCCGTCTATCCTGAAACCTTTCAGTAGAATGAGGAACAATTCTCAACTCTGATTCAGGATTGAAACCAAATGATGTACTCCCACGACTGAAGATTCCCAGCTTCAGCCTCTGTCCTCAGACCCCTCCCCCTCCTAATGAATCAACTCTGATTCTGGATGGATTGAGGGCAAAAGCCTACTCTCAGTACTGAAGACTGAATATAGACCTGGCTTTAGCCCGTATTTAGACCCCCCTCGAGAAAAATGAACTTTGATTCTGGATGTGTTGTAATCAAAAGTAGATGTACCAAGACTGAACAGTCCTGGCTTCAGCCTCTGTGTTGAGCCCCGCTCCCCTTCAGACCAACCCCGATTGTGTTTTGGTCTCTCTCTACCTATAAGTTGTCACCATGTAGATGGTGTCGGTTTGATGTGAGCTTGTTCTTGATGGATCTTCTGAGGTCAGATTGTCGTTGATGAGATTTTTTTGATCTCTCCGAGCCTATATGAGTTGTCACTTTACTGTAGAGATGGCATCTGTTCTAACATTTGAGATTAGATTGTTGTTGATGAGATTGTTTTGACCTCTGTCAGCCTATGGTTTGTCACTCGACTGTAGAGATGACATCTCTTGTTAATCTATGAGGTCAGATTGTTGTTGATGAGATTGTTTTGATCTCTCTCAGCCTATAAGTTGTCACTTTACTGTAGAGATGACATCTGTTCTTAACATTTGAGATCAGATTGTTGTTGATGAGATTGTTTTGATCTCTGTCAGCCTATGGTTTGTTACTCGACTGTAGAGATGACATCTCTTGTTAACATTTGAGATGAGATTGTTGTAATCTCGCTCAGTCAATGTCTTGTCACTCGACTGTAGACGTTGTGTCTGTTCTGTTGAGGTGAGATTTAGTTGATTTCCTGTGATATTTGCCTCAGACTTTTCCCAATATCTTCTCATGTTTCCTGATTTCAAAGTGTCTTTGGAACCTCAGGCAACTCTGAAGTTATATTGTTGTCCGACATGGTCTATTTTGACTCTGTTGGAAGACAATATTACTTCACTTTACCTGGAGTACTTCTGAAACTTCTCGTCTTTCTCGATTTCAAAGTGTCTGTGGTATTCCACGCAAATAGCGAAGTGATATTGTCCTCTAAACACGTTGCATTTAAAACGTGTTGGAAGATAATATTACCGTATGTCTGCTGTACACGATCAAGTTTTTCATCCAATTTTGTGAATATGCTGAATAAAGGCCTATGTTGGTTTATACATTGAAGTCCCGCTAGGATCGGTAGTGGCATTTCCAAAAAATTTGATGGAAAGTTTGATCGTGTTCAGTGTGCATTACTTCAATATTTGTGTTGAGTTGCTTAGAGACATCTCGTCTTTCCCGATTTTACAGTTGTGTTAGTGTTTGATATTTAATGATTGGTTTTGTTTTGCAGGTGCCGTGATGCTGGTCGAGGACGTGAGAAAGATTTAAGTGAAGAGGAGTATCTGTGGTAAGTATAGAGACTTCAGAGAATCTTGAAGTAATATTGTATTTTCAATATTACTGTGAGATTTGTATGGAGTCTCACCGATTTCCCGATTTCCAAGTGTCATTAATACACCAGGAGCCCCGAGAAGTATTGAAAACAATATTTCTTGTTCCTGGAGTGTTTTTGATGCTTCTCTTCCCGATTTCAAAGTGTCTGCGGTACTTGAGGTAATACTGTCTTCGAACACGGCTACTTTGACGATGTTGGAGGTCAATATTAACTTTGATATTTGCTTTGAGTATTTTTGATGCTTCTTGTCTTTCCTGACTCTCTTGGTAATGTCGTCGTCCAGTATGGATGACAGTATGGTGTTTACGTGGAGTTGTTCAGAGTCAGGAAAGAGAAGAAGTATCAGAAGTTCGTCTAGGCAAATAACAAAATAATATTGTCTTCCGACAGAGTCAAATTAAGGCGTATACACACGATCCAATTTTTCATTCAATTTTCTGAATATGCTCAATAAAGGCCTACATGCGGGTTTATACATTGAAGCCACAATAGGCCAGGAATCTGAATTTCCCAAAAATTGGATGAAAAATTGGATCATGTGTACAGGCCATAAGCCATTGTTGGAAGACAATATGACTTTGATATTTGCCTTGTCTGATATTTCTTGTCTTTCGCGACTCTCTTGGTACGTCCGGCAGTGCCGAAGGAATATTGTCATCCAGCATGGAAGACAGTTCGGCATTTGCCTGGAGTTTCTGAGAGTTGGGAAAGATGAGAACTATCAGAAGTAGCTGTAGGCAAATATCAAAGTTATATTGTCTTCTGACATGGTTGAAGTAGCCATTATGTTGGAATACAGTATGACTTTGATATTTGTCTTGAGTACGTCTGATACTTCTCGTCTTTGCTGACTCTGTTGGTACTTCTGGCAATGCCGAAGTAATATTGTCGTCCAGCATGGAAGACAGTATGGTATTCAGAGTTGGGAAAGAGGAGAAGTATCAGAAGTACTTCTAGGCAAATAGCAAAGTAATGTTGTCTTCTGACATTGTTAAGTTAGTGATGTTGGAAGACAGTGTTATCTCAAGTACTGTAGACAGTTTGAAATTGAGAAGAGCTCTTCCTCCTGGTGGAGGTGGGGGAAGACGACCAAGGATGTCAATCTGACTCAGAAGAAGACACCTCTACTAGACATCTCTTCCTCACTCAGACATCCTTGGTCGTCTTCCCCCACCTCCACCAGGAGGAGGAGTGGCTGGGTGTTGATTCGATAGAAATCTTCGACGTGGGGGGTGGTTCGTTGTCGTGGCGCCCCTATATATCCGGAATATAAGAAATAGGCTATCTCCAACACAGGCCAAAAAAAATTTCGACGTGGATTCGGTCCGTAGGTTTTTACGTAAAACATGAAAACAGGTCTAGTACTTGATTTCCAGTTTATTCGAATAGGGTGTAGCGTCGGAAGTTATCTTACATGAAAAGCGATAGCAGTGGGTGCTTCGAAACTTTCGCGAGCTGCAGAAATTAAAATTTGTTTTCTTTTGTTTTTCTTCTTGGGGAGGGCTGTCAGAAACAGTCTTACGTTGGAGTTGAACTTGATACCTTATTCACAACGCCTCCATAGCAAAGTTACTATGGAGGCATTGTTTGTCACTTGAATAAAGCGTTAAGTCCACTCCTGATGGTTTGCAGCTCGCATCTGTTTGCTCCGCATCCACGGGCTCTTGTATCTTTTATTTCGGGATACAGGTAATTTCGGGATACATGTAAATTCGGGATAATTAATCAAAGTGCATTTTATTTTGCAGAGTTCATCTCATCACGACGTTTGGTCACATCACAACATCTGCATGGAGTGGACATCCTGGTGATTGCAACAGTTGGACATTGCAAATTTTGCAGAGGCACGGTTCATCTTGGCAGCATTGGACTGTAAAGATAAAAACAATGTTGTTAAGTACACGTACACTGAGAAAACAAACATGAAGGAAAAAAGTAAATAAAGATATACAAAGTCAGAAATGCGAGATGTCAAATCATTTATCTTCCATCCACACCACAATCTCAATACAAGAGGACAGCTCCCAGGGTAGAGTGACAGCTCCCCGGCTAAAGACCTTCCCTGCACGCACGAAGTAGAGTAGCACTACATGTAAATAGAGGACAACATCATCTGGGGCGGTGGGACAACCAACGGATCAAAGACACCCATCCATCGTAGAGTTTTCTCATGAAGTTGGCACACAATGGCAATGCAACATTGTTCATTTCTGCACGGCTTACACCAACATCAATGACGCAAACAGCTCCGTACAGATTGAGTCGCCTACAGAGAGCCAACTCACACGAGAAAACTTCAAGTGGATGGGTGCCTAAAGACCCTCTGTACATGCACCAAAGTGCAATGTCAGTACAAGTACCGGGTATTTGGACCTAGAGCTACAGGGTGGAGAAGTAACCCACCGCTAACAAGGCCTTACTCAATACTGTATACACCTAAGTACAATATCACTACAACTTCATAGAGAACGACATCGTGGGAGCAGTGAGAACACACAGACTAAACCAAGCTGCACACAAGGTAATATTCCAAGTGAACTGATTGTCACCGATCTTCTCACCAGCCATCACAGACTACAGTCGTCCTCAAATTTATTCATACCCCATGAAAAAGTATGGAAAAAATATTTAGAAAATACCTATCAGTTGCACTTGCACGTCTTGGGCTTCATTTAATGACCTTTACTCGAAATGTACACAGATTGAAAAATATTGACCAAATATCACAAAGATATCACAATTTCAAAATATCATGAAAATCCTAACTTTTGAAAATTTCAAGTATNCTCATGTTAGCGCTAACATCATGTTAAATGACGTAAAATGACAATGGATTTTGACGTCATCTAACATAAAAGTTAGCGCTAACATGAGTTTTGTGCAACCGGGCCCTGATGGTTTGCAGCTCGCATCCGTTTGCTCCGCATCCACGGGTTCTTGTATCTTTTATTTTGGGATACAGGTAATTTCGGGATACATGTAAATTCGGATAAATTCGGTATAATTAAAGCTCATTTTATTTTGCAGAGTTCATCTCATCAAGACATTTGGTCACATCACAACGTCTGCATGGAGTGGACATCCTGGTGATTACAACAGTTGGACGTTGCAAATTTTGCAGAGGCATGGTTCATCTTGGCAGCATTGGACTGTAAAGATAAAAATGATGTTGTTAACTACATGCACACTGAAAACAAACATGAAGGAAGGAAGTAAATAAAGATATACAAAGTCAGAAAATGTGAGATGTCAAATCATTCAACTTCCATCCACACCACAATCTAAATACAATAACTACAAGAGGACAGCTCCCAGGGTAGAGTGACAGCTCCCTGGCTAAAGACCTTCCCTGCACGCACGAAGTAGAGTAGCACTACATGTAAATAGAGGACAACGTCATCTGGGGCGGTGGGACAACCAACGGATCAAAGACGCCCATCCACCGGAGTTTTCTCATGGAAGTTGGCACACAATGGCAATGCAACATTGTTTATTTCCGCACGGCTTACACCAACATCAATGACGCACACAGCTCTGTTATACGGAGACCCAACTCACACGAGAAAACTTCAAATGGATAGGTGTCTAAAGACCCTCTGTACATGCACCAAAGTGCAATGTCAGTACAAGTATTTGGACCTACAGCTACAGGGTGAAGTAGTAACCACCGCTGAACAAGGCCTTCTGTATACACCTAAGTACAATATCACTACAAGTACATAGAGAACAACATTGTGGGAGCAGTGACAACACAGACGAAACCAAGGGAGGTTTCGCAAGCACTCGGATAGGCCGTATAACGACGTTTATCTATTGTTTGGGTGTACGCAAACAATAGATAAGCGTCGTCGTAGGGCCTAACCGGGCGCTTGCGAAATGTCCCTATTCTTCTCACCAGCCATCGCAGACTAGGTGCGTATCATGATCACGACTGTTCAAGCCCATACCTAGAGTATCGATCACTACCAGTACACTGACGCTAACCTTGGAGGAATTCTCCAAGCGCTAACAATCTGCATGACCTGGGTGGAGTAATACCCAACAGACTGAGACCCTCTGCAGACACATCAAGTACATTACGACGATTACTACAAGTCTATAAATAGGAAGGAGAACATCTGGATGAGAGTGACAACCCAAAGGTGTCTTTCCACGGGAGAGTTTTATTATGAAGATGGCTCACAACGGGCCATTCACCATTCATTGTTCGTCTCCTTACGGTTTATGCCGTGACTAATGATGTAAACAACTGCTCAGAGTAAGCCAGCTGCCCATAGAAAGCAAACTCACAAGTGGATAGGTGTCAATATCACTACAAGTAGATTGACTATAACCATCTGCATGACCTGGAGAGAGTGACTACCCACAGGCTGAGGCCATCTGTAGACACATCAAGTACAAGATGACAAGCACATACACAGAGGACAACACCTCGGTAGGAGTGACAACAACACTACATGTATAACTACTGTATAACTACAACACTAACTATAACATACCGGTACTGAGGACAACACCTGGATAGGATTGACAACAGGTGAAAGCCCAAGGTCCACTGCCACTACAAGTGAAGAGAACCTACACACAAAAGCCACCAGCACACCAGGTCATTCGCTATAACTATCTGCAATGACCTGGGTGGAGTAAGAATTCACAGGCCATCATCAGAACTCCATTGAAGACATCTTCAGTCATGTTTGTGGAGGAGGGACACTATCAGCCAAGACATCACTGTACAACTACTGGGGCAAGACAACCAATTCGTAGGCCAAGACCCTCCACATGCCTAGGCCTATCATGTCCATGGGATACCACTCTAACTCTACTGGAAGTGACTGCCAAACATCTCTCACACAAAAACCATCCACTCTTGACATCTCAACATTTGGACTTAGTAAATCTTAATTCACAGCATCTAAAAGACTTTCAATCCAAAAATCTTTCCAAGATAAAGTTTTAATATATCACTCTTCAAGGTTGCAAGTAATAAGTTACAATGTAGCAGTACATGTACATGTCTTGTATTTACTGGAAATATCACATGAGGGTTCGATGCACCAATTTTATGTCCATTTTGAGATAATAAACCCAAAACTTTTTAAAAATCTGTTTCCCGGTACCGGTACATTTCAGAGAGTGGTCAGTTTCGTGAATCATTTTCAGTTGGTTGGCTGAGGAACAAGTACTAAAAAATGCTCAGGTCAAGTACATCGCAATGAGGTCATCGCCACTTCTCCATCGGAAGATGTCACTGCGACCGTATCAGGCCTTTTCATTGTCTTCAGGACGTCATCTCCGTGGCAATACGAGGTGTGAGCCTGAAGCCACAACATCACAGTTGTGTGATCGTTGACGTTCCATACAACGCAGTGGAATAAGTTGATACGGTCGCAGCGCCATCAAAAGAATGGCCACAACCCCAAGTGCCCTCAGAAGATGTAAAATGTGCCCACGTGAGAGTTGTCTCGCGCAAGTTGGCTCTCAATGGGTAACTCAACCATAGAGAACTAAATGGACAACCATTTGTGCCACTGGTGTAAGCATACCCATAAGAAACATGACAAACCAACAAATACGAGAAAACTCATGTAGAGGAGCATCTCAACAAAGTCTCAAAATATAAATTGGCAAATTTTGGACATATCCAGATTGTGCTTCAAACCCTCAACATGACAAATGCACTGCCGTATTATGAATATTTAGGCACCTGCACTTAAACCATTTAACTGCTTTTTTGCCATTCATTTGACATTTGGAAATTCCTCAAGCTCCCAAGTCTTGGTAAAGTCTTTTCCATACAGATCAGGACAATCAAACTTCATGACGTTGATCAGGTTCCAAGACTACACTGCCTGCAATGAAGTGCTATTGCACAACAAAGAGCACTGTCTTTTTGCACGGTGTCAAATATAAGCAGGTCATCTGCGACACCTGCTGTGTCAAGGTGCCTACAGGTCGACACTGCATCTTGAAGCAACTAGCTTTCCCGCGATGGAAGCAACTCGGAGTCACTGATCAGTTGTCAATTTTGTTGACCTGAGCACGTTTGCATTTCTCAACAATTGCGAGAGGCATCATGAGCATCCTGTTCGAGACGTGCCTGTTACTCCGAGTTCCTCGCAATCGCTTAAAGGAGTTCGACGTCCAAGTTGTAAACACGATATTCACTAGTGTCGGTCACCCAGCCGAATCTGAGGATCGATCGTTTGTGTCGCAGTACCTGCGGAACGAAACGGTTGGCTGCGTGAGACTAGATATTCACTTAAGGAATTGAACCCGAGGCGGAGGACCTCTGTTGAGTATCCCAAACACTCTCGGGTGCACGACTGTTAGAAGTCAATGCATGTAGTGGAAAAGGTCCGGAACGAAATTTGATTGGTTGGCGCCCTATTTGGAATATACAGTAGAACCTCGCTATTGCGGACACCCTTGGGACTGAGCTCAGCTGTCCGTAATAGTGAGGTGTCCGCAATATTGAAACTCCATCAATAACGGACACCAGGTGGCTCTGTAGTAGGTCAATGGTATTCATTCCCTTGAGGGCTCATTCTATCGTATTTGAGGGCAAGGGTAAACTCAAATCAGGAATGATTTCATTTGATGTAAATTGTTGATTAGAAAACTACAATTTACAAATATTTTCAACAGCACAACATTGAACAATGTTTGAAAACAAGAATCAGGCAGCTTGTGAAGACCACAGTTAGTTATGCATTACTAAGTGGAGAGTGGGCTGTGTTTCTATCACATTGTGTTTGCCATTTTTCAACAAGCACTTTTTCATTACACTCATTTATTTAGAAAAGAAAGAGTCCAAAGTTGACTGCCTAGCATTAGCCTAGTTTTCTATGCAGAATCACGGACAACGGACTGAGACAAGAGAGTCCAAACAGAGCTGTTGTCCCACCAAACTAAAGAATTCAGTCATTCAGTGTGTTTGGGTGTTAATTATAAGTGATTAGTACATCTATGATCATAAACAATCAATGCACATGTAATTAGCACCCCATGTTTGGTCATTTAATCACCTACCACTGACCACTTTGTGAATGAAAACTTTGAAAATGGCTTCAAATTTTCACCTGCTGTCCGTAATAGTGAGGTTATGGGACCCAATTTTCCAGAAATCAACTGTCCGTTGTCCTGAATAGTGAGGTGTCCGCAATATTGAGTTAAATTTATATTGAAAATGGCTTGGGAAAATTCGGGACTGGACAGATCTGTCCGTAATCTTGAGGTGTCCACTGTATTGAGGTGTCCGTTA
>NMRB01001146.1:198797-215782 GCA_002633025.1 Notospermus geniculatus | reverse complement strand
TTCTCAACAGGAGAACAATAGCCTTGAGGAACTCGTTTACGTTGAGGAGCATTCTAAAATACGAACAATAGCTATTGTTCTCAACAGGAGAACAATAGCCTTGAGGAACTCCTTTACGTTGAGGAGCATTCTAAAATACGGTCCAATGAGTTCCAAGGAACAACTCAGTATTGGCGGGGTATCCGGTCGACAGCTGTATGTTCTCAGATATACCATAAGAATGACGGATTTGAGATATTTACCTGGTAATTTTGGCAGTTCAAACTCAGTCATGGCCTCGCTGGTCGGCAGTGTGACCAAGGATACGTTGATGGAAATGGGTTGGCTGTGATAGCCCTTGCGGTGTCTGTTGAACTTGTGACGGGGTTTGTACGGCTTGTACGGTTTCTTGTATGTGGCCAACATCTTGCTCGCGTTATTGTTTGTGGTAATCCAAAGATAACACAGAGGAGCGAAATTTTAGCTTGAAAACGTCAGATCGTGCGGCAGAAGACACAGCGATAAACAAAAGTCCGTTTCCACCAGCAGCGCCAGTACTGCATTTAGCCCCTCTTGCACTTGATGATTTCCGCTGGTTTGCACGCAAAATATGATGCTGTCAGTAGGTTAGAGGCCAAATGGACCAGCTTTGATGAGATTGAACCTTTTTTTTACCACCACCAACTATCAATTATTGAATCACTCAGCCCCCTGGGTCTCCTCTAATGAATATTCCATGTTATCCTTCCATTCAAGTTACAGTCCGTGACATGAGGTAAAGATCGATTGGATGTTGAATCTATCGGGAACTCCGCAGCAATGACGGCGCGTGCGTAAAGCCGGTAGCTAAAAAAGCAATGCTAGAGGCCTCTTCTGAATATGCCGCGTCGATCGATATCTGACTGCCAAGAATGATTTACGATATTCAAATTCGTCCTAATATAGGAACACTGTTCGGTTCTTAGAACTTAATGACGTTTGATGATAATTTGTTGGCGCACGCTCACTTTTTCGTCATTCCCCTTTTTTTGTTTTACGCCCAAAATTAATCCTCGAATCAACGGTTTTCCAAAGTGGTTGCGATGTGCTATTTTCTTCAAATCTTAAGACGATTTCAGTGCCAAAAGTACCGACAACTTATGGATCAATTTATGAACGTAAGAATAACGTTGCTGTAATCCAGGGATATGGCATACCTTGCCTAGTCCTTAGATATGTAATCCGTGTCTTGAACTGATTTGGAGTTATCAGACGTATGTTTCCTGATAAAATACTTCATTAGAACAGTACTGGAATGTTCCCAACAAAAGATGGTGTTGAATACGTATGTTTCCTGATAAAACACTTCATTAGAACAGTACTGGAATGTTCCCAACAAAAGATGGTGTTGAATACGAAGAAACAACTTCGTCATTACAGCAACCATCCACAACTATCCACTGACATGTCCACTTGCTTTATGATACAGAATACTACGCCAGCTCCTAGAAACTTGTCTGGACTTCAATCGCACATTATGGAGCATCTGGCAGGAGTTGCAGACGATGACAAATGGCCTTAATAGATTTCCAGTCGACGGTTGGCTGGTAACGAAAGAATAGCAATTCCTCGGTCGTAGCAACAGAGAAACCTTTCCCATCGACTGTGATAGCGAAGTCCACTCGCTGGGTTAAAACTGGCCACTATTCTCTCATCGGTTAAGTTCCAAGCTCACGAAAGTACATTTCCTTTTTATGACGTTCTTTGGTCGACTTTTCCAGAGAATGGAGCATGGAACTGCTAATAAACTTCCTAATCGGACACAGGGATGCGTCTTCAACGGTGCTTTGAACCTTCCAACAAGCCCCAACGAATATCACTTTCCTTCCGAACCAATCATCTGCTCTCTATTGAAAGATAGTTCCGTGCCAATGGTCTGCTATATATCTCGTCAATGGAAAGGATCCACCCGATAAGTACTTGTACACGCAGATAAGTCATTAATTAATTCCCCCAGGCTCTATTAGCGGCGGAGATTTCGGTGCGTACGAATTTTAATCCGCCCGAATTTAATCGCTTCATTCGACCGGTGGCGATATCGAATGGTGTGTTGGCCGCGTTGCCACTGGCGCATGCCCGGTGTCACGCTTATGGCTAGGCAATACAAATATGTATATAAGCCACTTTATGAGTTTAATCTGAGAGAGAGCTATTTTTCTCTCAGGGGTCATTTGTGTACTTTGAAATGCGATGCATTGTAGTAAGTAATCTCAACAAAAACGGTATTTTGAAAGGCCGTGTCACCGTTTAGGCAGAGGCCTTTCTATAAATGGCTTCGACAAAGGAATCGATCTGCGTGTTTATTTTTCCTTTTCACTTAGCAGACGCGAATCTGCCAAGCTTCAAAATAGCCCAGCATGAATCCACGGTAACCTTAGATGAGTATCACGTCCTCTTTGTAAGCGAACCTTTTCATAATTATGATTATCTCTACCAAAGGAAGTGCCGTGAAGGAATCTAATATGATCTAATTTCGATTCATTTCACGGAGTTACCACTGTCTTTACAATCAGACCATTCTTACCGCCAATACCCCACTCTGACTGCGTCTATTTAGGCCTACACACGACCGAAACTCATTCTTTGATGTGATGTCATGATGTCCATCTGCAGTAGGCCTATATAACCTCTGACAAACTCAGACCACGGCCCACCACTCCGAGATGATTCAGGATGTCAACACTGCAAAATTCTTCGGATCTTCTTTGAATCCCTGCCTGAAGGACTACAAACAAAAATGCTGAAATGTTTCAGCGAGAGTCAGCATTCACCTTGACGGATGAATGACCTTCACCTTGAAGGATGGTGACCTTGAAGGATGATGACCTTCACCTTGAAGGATGGTGACCTTCACCTTCACCTCTCTGTCGCATATCATCTTTCAACCCATGAACGGCAACAGACGTCTCTGGTTAGGATGGAAAACTCCAAGTTAGGCCTACCGTACTAGACATGGCGCTGGAGAAGTTGTGAATGTTGGTAAGGGCAGGCATTACAGCAGGATTATGGGAACTCTAGTATATATTGTTCACAGTACATGTATACTGCCCTTCACCTTTGATTCAGGAAGGTAGTCTACCATGCCAAACGATCATTTGATTGAATTCAATCTCGGACCTGTAACTCATTTCATAACACATCAATCATTGTTGGCATAGTTACAGTACACAAAGTTGACCGCAGTGAATGGAAATATCATGTATGATTTGGTAAATAAGTTCGTCTGCTGAAATTCTTGCACATTTGCATCTCATCTAGACGTCTTTTATTGATCAACAATAATATTCATGATGGAGAAATTATAGGAAATTTGTTATTGATATACTCTGGCGAACTTATTATCTGCAGATATTAATACATTTTATCGATACATTTTACGTACAAAATTGACTGGAAGCCAAATATCTTAGCAAGAGAACGTATTCAGAAAACAGTTATATGTTGTCATTTAACTTGTATCAGACCTGGTTAGTTCAAATGGTTCAAAAGTGATCAATCATGAGGATATCGGGAGATGACAGCCCAGCACAACAGATGAAATCAGTGGAACAACCCATTTGGCCGGCACAGGCCAACCCAGAGCAAAAAGTGACAAAACAAATTTTTGCTCTAAAATGTCATTTCCCCTCTTCGAGCCAAGTTATTGTAGTGTCAGATGTGGGGAAAATGCATCTGCGAGGGTGTAGATTTTCAATTTTCCCCCCTCCAGTTTCACCTTTCAGACTCGATCAATTTTGCCCCCCCCCCCACGCCATAAAAGCTAGCTACGCTCCTGCATTCTGTTGCAAATGGTCCCGTTGCAGAAAGGAACTTTGAAAGGAACGATGCCAAAGTGTAAAAGATGCTAAATACTCAGCCACGACTCAAAGCTGATCTATCCTTCAACTTTCAAGAGTGACCATCCCATTCCAACGAAAGAAACAGTACGGGACAATTGTAAGATGAAGAATTTATTTACCTACAACAGCAAATGGTTCCGTCGCCGAATATTTCGACATGGCCGATATCGAGTGTTGCTGATGGAATCCCGTTGCTTTCGTCATGGTACCGATTGACACATGTGGGTGTCCTTCACGAGTTTATAAAGTCAAGTCGGGCTGAAAGTCCTTCGAAAGTTTGGATGCTTGGTCATGGTAATCGGTCAGTGCTACTTGGGGACATCTGAATGCACAAACTAATTTACCTATCCAAATACGGTCTGCGGAACCAATAATACTTTTCTCGATCTGTTTATCCGCGGAGAATGAAGGGAATTAGACGAACTATTATCCACACTAGATAACGATAGTTTCCTGCGGGACAATTTCCATTCCATTTAAAAACAGAACATGAAATAGAAACGGGTTTCTAAAGGTTTTAAAAACAGAAAATGTATTGATAGGATCTTCCTCGCCAACAACACCTCTACTCTCTTAAGCGGGTGATCCACTGTCGCGATTTTGGCTTGAGACGGGGTTGCGTTCCCTTGCGGTTACCTTATAAGGACTTCCGATTGCCATATATGTAAGGCGATCGCAAGGGAACGCAACCCCGTCTCAAGCCAAAATCGCGACAGTGGATCACCCGCTTGCTGTCACGACAATGAGGAGGTCGCCTAATTTTTTCTACCATTTGATGGCGCTGCGACCGTATCCACTTTTCCACTGTGACGTCGTACGAAAAAGGCTAAAGGCATATTATAAATCCGACCACTGCTGTGAGACAGATACATGTACAAACTACAAACTCAGAACTTCGCAATCACATCAAAAACGCCGAAAGACATGCTGAATCGCTTCCATTCCACGGAGTGCAATCTGCAGCACTGGCGAGTGGAACCGCATCGAACGACAAACTGAATATTCATCAGATAGTCCATCAGCTAAAATCAAGTGATTGTTTCTGCCACAACAACTCGTTATGAGATCGATCTCTCGTGATGATTGCATCCCTCACGCAGTGCTCATCAGTCAAGCTGAGAGGACACGAGGTCCGTGTTTGACAGACAATAGGATTGCCAGAGGAGGTCAGTTGCTGACGTTGCAGTTGTCATGGCGAGAAAGTTAGTTGTTTCATTTCCATGTTTGTTTTCTTCCGTTCCCCAACGATTGATTACCAATCTAGAGAGTTCCTCGGGCTATTTGACACATAGTCGGTGCAGCTCTGCCGCTCTGGAGAACTAAGAATAGGGAG
This sequence comes from Notospermus geniculatus, assembly GCA_002633025.1. NCBI lineage: Eukaryota > Metazoa > Nemertea > Pilidiophora > Heteronemertea > Lineidae > Notospermus > Notospermus geniculatus. The sequence continues at coordinate 210,592 of NMRB01001146.1, read as the reverse complement.
TGACTATTCGGCGAGCCCAGCTCTCTGTGCAGTCACTTCGTTTCAGCTTGGACAGCGCGCCCGAGTGATTAGTTATGCACCGCAGCGACCAATGAAAATCGAGATTACAAAACAGCAAAATGGCGGATTCGAATGGTCGCCCTTCCACTTCGATCAAATTGTTTATGCCAGTTTTTGGCCTAGTTTTGTTGATTTTAAAAGAAACATGAATATTGGAGTTGTTATTTGACAAGCAAAATGCTTTCCAAACACCAAAATTGGTCTTAGATGGCAAGCAAACAATGAATAGTCATAACCACCGCTCATGATTGGGCAATGAAACCGCGGTGCTACCAGCTGTCTCCGTAGCTCAGTGGCTAGAGCGTGTGGCTAGTAAACGTCAGGTCCCCGGTTCGACGCCCGCCTGGGGCAACTTTTTTCACCACTTTTCCTGTCTCCTTTTTTTCTCTTGGCCTTTTCTTTTTTCTATAAATACTCTAAATCCACGGAACAAATATGTAATCTGCTGAAATATGGACTTTCGTAATTTAGAAATTATTCGTACATGTAGCATCATTTTTAATAGTGTTAGCAGAGAGGGCCACTCGCCAACACCTCCTCATGAATAATTAATGAGGACCATCAGCTCGGCTCGCTGTGCAACTGCGCAACACAAATCTGCTCAGAGAGCGGCTCGCCATCTAAGAACATGACGGATCGTTGCACAGAGAGCGGCTCGCCAAATAACACCAGCCCTAAGAATAACGACTGGCCAGAGGGCCCATAGCTATCTTTAGCTGTCACAAGTGTCATCCCCGTTTGTCGTCGGCGACACAGGGCGCCTCTTTAAGTGATATCCATTGTAGTTTACTGATTTATTGGAACTGCGCATTCGAGGCGAATCAGATTTCGAAATAAGTTGGTAGTCATAATATGGTTTCTGTTCGTGTTGATCAGGAATTGATAGTCAAACTTTTTGTCTGTTTGTCTATATTTTATAAGGTTCGATATGTTATGATAACGTTGTGAAGGTGTCCAATATAGATTAAGATATTGACATTAAGGGAAAACAAGCAAATAACACAAGAAATTATGTCCATAATACGGTGGAGTTTGTCGATTATTGACCAGCTATCTGTACATGTATGTTTGATTTCGTAATGGGGCTTGGTCATTTGGTGGGGGAATAAAATATTTTATCGAACTCAAACATAGGGACTTATCTGGACGATTACAGTTGTTATGTAGCTTACCCCCGAAATGACTGAGTATGTCATCCCGTTTTCTCAGCCACTGTAACCGGCCGAGTGCCGATCGCGTCAGCTCCCTCCGAGGAGGTTCTGGGCAGAAAGGAGCCGTCAGCGTGTCTGACGAGGCGCTGATGTGTTTCGTTACGAGAATGTCGCGCTTCCAAAGCACTTTCCCAGTCTGCTTCACTGCCATCGTGGACAGCATCTTCGTGTAATCCTTCTTACAGTGTTAACGTCGTTCTGTGATGAACAGCTACACTTTCCTTAACATCTTTCTCTTATAAACATTGGAGAAGAACACTTGCCACAGTTTTCGTAACAGGTCGAAGTCATTCCAAACACAAGAAGGTTATCCATTTCGGAGATGACATTGGCCTGCCTCGTGAACAGTGTCACAGAGACCTGTGCAGAGGCTGCCTGCATTGCTTAAAACTTTAACATAATATACATTCAGCCCTTCCATACCAACAAAAAGCCGAATCTAATTCCTTTCGTAGGTGGAAGAAATTCTTGTTGTTATTACCAATGCAGGACACCGGAGGGGTTGGGCTTTTCGACCCATTTAATTGCCAACCCTCGATTTATAAGAGTAGCGTAAACACAGAAAATCATTCAAAGTCTTGATTCTTAAGAATTAGTCTAAGATTAAATTTATATAAAGATACATGTAGGCGTATTATATATTATTCCGTATTGTTGTAAGAATGCATCGTGAGTGTACCAAAATTGTGCATGTCCGTTAAGGCTTTTACGTTTTTTTCGCGAGATTACTCTTTAAATGTATTTCTCAGCAAGATTAAGTCCTAATACATTTTCATGGCTTGAAAGAGTGCTGGCGTGCATAGTTCCCCAAGACATGTCCAAATGTAGATGACAGGTGTAATGAAATGTAATGTTCCCGATACCAGATGTCCGGTTCTTTTGTACAGGGGACATCTCGTGACAGAAGTTCCTGTCTGCTAGTGTCCGGCCTATTGTAGCTGACGCTTATTCCGTCAGAATCTTTTGTTGGGGGACACCTCATATCGGGGTACATGACATTCTACTACACCGGCTCAAATTCCACATAAACAATTTAGCCCCCACTCGCATGATCGTTCCGCCGAGTCATCCCCGTTCGAATTAAGCCTCGCTTATGTCGCCCTTACGTACAGTCAGAACAAGTTGGCAACTGATAATCGGCGCGTAGTTGGAACTAATCAGTCACAACTACTAGGTGACATAAGCTCTCGGGCGTCAGCGAGTAACTAGTTGNAGTTCTTTCCTCAGCCGTAGGGAACACTGAATGGCAACGCATGCGCAAAGGTTAACGAGCAGTTGCTCTCATTTTCGGTTGTTGATGCTCGGTCTGTGAATTGAAACAATAATCTGACCGAACGCATGAAGAAAGCTGAATATTTTGAAAACAAATCCCAGATCCTACTTCGCACACATCCTGATTCTGATACGAAGAAATTAAACAGTAAATAAAAAATATCAGTACCTCGAGGCAACGAACGTATGAATCATAAAATTTCACTGATACCAGTACATGAATTCACCATTTAGAAACTAGGCCTACCGCTCGCGGCATTCAGCAGCTATTTTGAGTAAATAAACTGTATGAATATTCTAGAAGCTTATAGAAGAGATTTAATTGTTTGAAAGCTCGGAATGTTTGCCCCGCAGTCAGAATCATACCTTGAACAATTTCTTCTATAAATTGTTCTCAGTTTTGTTGGTGAGAGCTGGCCTCCAGGCATTTTCACCACAAATCATCACACTTTTAGCATTGTTCAATTTTGTCCCCTATTTTTCGCCCTTTTCCTATCACACAACCTATTGGCCTTTGCTGCATATTCAAATCATTTGGGGTCAAAGTGTGTCCCGAATAAAGAAATCTGAATTATTTCACCGGCTGCGAGTTTTACGTACGATTTTTTTGAGAAATTTTCGAGGTTATTTTTGAGGACGCCTTCTGATTGGTCATATTGAATCACATGATCTCAGCGGCACACTATGCTTCAGTAAAACATGGCCGCCATCCTTTTCATCACTTGACTTCGACGCGCTGTGATACCATTACTATCCCTTCATCGGGTAAGGTACCATAGTTCAGCTCATTCTTTTATGTGTATCAACAGTTTCCATGTCTAATTGATAACTAAGCCCTTTCAAATACGTAGATTCGAACAGTCGAGCAGTCCTGATCGGTGTGTGGGGCTATCAACGGTGTACATCGATCGTGTGTGTATGGATGACCTAGGTCACCATAATGTACATGTACGTACAAAGCCTGCCGCTTTATGCAAGCCTGTTCCTCTGGCCATCGATGGTGGGGCGCTGACTGATTTTTACAATAGAGGTAACTCGCGCGAGAAATCTCTCAGGTGGAGAGTGTGACTGACAGTGACGCCTCTTGACTGATAGAGGAATCAGAAATATTGGTCCCAAACCATTATGGTGGAGCAATATACATTTCTGTTTTAATACCAAAGCAGCCTTCAACTAACAAAAAGTCTACTCTGTCACTCTCAACTTACCCAGTTGATCTCGGAAGGCCTTCATCGTCTTCAAGACATTGAACGCCTTCGTCAGTTTCACTTTCCTCCTCCTCGTTCCTTTCTCGTCGACTTCAGGCCCGGTCTCCTCTTCCTCTGCCCCTGCCTGCATCGCATCGGATAGCAGAGACCTCAGGGACTTCTTCGTCGGCTTATCTTGCTGCTCCATGTCCGTCTTTTCCGGTGTTAATCCATCGGCGAAAGACACCCTGCTTTTCCTCGCCGACATCATCCTATCTCCCCACATGTCGACATCGCCAAAACTCGACGCCTTCTTTATCATAACCAGTGACATGGCATCCCGTTCCTCGATTTTCGTCGTCCCAGTGGTTTTCTTTGAGCCGTTATTCTCGTTAACAGGGAGCGGTGATACAGCCAAGCTGTCCAGTGACCTACCTAAAAATTTTGTTGCTGACATCTTGGAGGAATTATACTGACAGTATAATTCCTCCAAGCTGACATAGACGTCTCTCGCAAAGATGCGATTGAAAATCAAGGCACATCGTGAGAATTGTCATACAGACTTGTCCCTGGCGACGACAACAAAATTTCGGTCTTTTATGTCCGTTTTCCTTAACTATCACGACATCCCTTTGTTTATTTCTGAATTGAGATATCTTGGCACGAAAGGGTATCCACTTTTGTGAACACTTAACAATCTCGAAATCCTCGCCTACTGATATTCCTTTGCTGTTGCCAATCTGTGCAGAACCAGACTTTGCTGTATTAGAGGAAACTCACTGTTCCAAATCAAATCACGAGAAGGCCAGCAGGCAGTTCCAAACCTCGGGTATGTAGGCCTAAGCAATTTGACGTCCAGTTGTTGTTCCACTCTATGTATTTCCCTGAATAAAACAAGACAATTTCTGTATGATTAAGCTAACGACCGTGTAATGTGACGAATAGATAAATGAAGAAACCAGTAACCGATCACGTTGACAATTACTGGTAACGGTAATGTACATGCATGCCCTCTTAGCAACATGCAGTTCAAGCCTGTGCCCATTAGAGTCACTAGGGAGGTTTCGAAATCAAACGATAAACGTAAACGGTAACGACAACTTTATTTTTGTACCGAAAATGCAATGCAAAATCTGGTTAATGTGTAGTATGAAAAATAACGTTGTCGTAAAGTTTTGGCTTATCGTTTGATTTCGAAACCTCCCCATTGAATTGTATGTACCGTACGTTCGATAACGTACAAGTAGTGAAAATGTTCAATGAAACTAGCAGAATATCCCACAACGGTAGAATTATATCAGTGACTGAATTCGATCCAGCATATTTAAATATGATGGCCTCCGTCTGCATCTAGAATTATATGCTACTTTATGCAGCAACAATAGCAACATCGCCTGTTTACAATGCATAAAGCTTGTTTCCTTGGTAATAATAATGTAATGCCGATTATATGTAGAGAAATTAATTGCTTACGAGATGGATATTGTCATATTGTGGTTAACACGCATAATGAGTATCAATATGCACTGCATGCATTATATATTAAGCCAGACGGGTCTTGGTGATTGCCATGATGCCCACTGCGATTGACGAGTCACATGCGCTCGTAAATATTTAAATTGTTACCTATAACGATGTCTCTATGACGGACACTATCATAAAGGGATCAAACATAAAGGTTCAACTTACAAATTCAGCATTTTATAAATGTGGACAGTATCCCTTTAAAACCTGAACTGATTCATATGATAGGCAAGACCCTTCTGCATGTTTACTGCAAATTTTGTTGAATTCCGACGAGTTGATCTTATGATACAAAAGGACTGAATTAATGAGAACCCCACGAACGATGAGAGCACAGGGTCTGTGTACATTTGAATAGGCTAACGTACATTTGCACATGGAACACTGATTGTGCTGAAAATAGCTTTGTTATCCTCAGAAATGGAATTCAAGGCATCAAGTTGACAGATTCATATTGTACACAACTACCATAAAAAAGAGACATCTGGTGACAACACATGAAGTGTATCCCTCAGTTACTTCATCGTTCGCAGTTAAACCTTTATGTTTGATTTCTTTATGACACTATGTTAAGGCAGTATTTTCCTCCATTGTAGACTTCACCAGCAGATAACAGTACTAAAACAGCAGCTTGTCTCGAAAACAGACGTCCCAGCTCAATTCGTTGGATGCAGAAGGCGGAATGACCAAACTCAGACTCACAACTTGTCCTGACATTAGGGAATCAGACCCATGGACCAAGATGCTCTTCTATTGGCCGAAGTAACCGCCGCCAGCTCACTGCAGTACTACCTTGGCCAATAAAAAGCTATGTTGCTACACTACATGTACCTTCGAGTTGTACTCCAGGCTGCCATGCGACTTCGGAATTCGAGAACCGCTGGACGACTCACCAGGCTGCTCTTGCTTCCAATTAAAAGATCGACGAGATTTTTTTTTATATATCGATCATTACCTTGTTCCCACGCCTCCGTTATTAATATTTGGTGTACGCATTAATGGATTAACAGTTGGAAATGAAAACAAATCCAAATAGAATCAAAAATCACTGCCGTGTTTAAAACGTTACGTGGGGTTGGTGACGGATGCCCCTCAAATGGCGGATGGCGTTCATCAATCAAACAACAACGATATCATATCGATATTTCATGGAGTTAATTGTGTTGTATTATTGATATACGCCTTTTGTAAGTATTTGTTGAAGCGTAGTAGAGGTTTAATTAAGATCCACGTAGGCTACATTACCTCGGTTGGGTGGCGTTCTCAGACGACAAATTTGGGGGACCAAGCGAAGTGGCAACAGCGCCTCGACAATACTGCGGCCGGAGTTGTTCGGTCAATGTAGTTGTTGCCAGACTGCAGTCACATGAAGGATGTGCGAACAAACAAAACTTATCATAGTGTCATCTTGCCATTGTCATGCTGCCACATTTTCGGGCCTTCAAGAATCCTTGTAAGTTCTAGACATCTCAAGTTCTCTTGACGAGCCTCAACGTGATTACCCTCCTTTTTACGAGGGTCTTAACCCTTGCAGTAGCAACCTTAAGGAGGGCCGCACAGCTAATGTAGACCTATAGGCCTACCATCAAAACCTTCACCAGGCCTATTTGCCATCGTGTTATTTCAGCTTATCCGTTCAAATGCTTTTAAATTGGCCGTTTATTTCTATTTTGCTTTGTCGCGGTTTTTCAACAATTTCCTGGTAGGATTTTGTTCAAAGGAATAATTGACGAAAAGACGTAGGCCTACACAAATCGAATTGGGAATCACCTGTTTGCTGACCCCGCGACACTTCCCGTTGGAGCACCAAGGGAATTGCGCGTTGGAGGTTTCTCGCGAAACGTGGAAGGCTGTGGTTCCTGATATCAATATAATCATGAATATACCAAAGAAACCATAGATACATTATTTATATATAAGTTTCTTTTGATGTATTTGTGATATGATGAGAACAGAACATTTCCCAATTTGTCTGCCGTGGAATCCAACTTATCGGACGTCGATGCGGACGTCAGGCACACAGTAATCTGACCAGCGATCGACTCGCCGATCAAAGTAATCTTAAGGCCTTCATACACTGAATGACAAAAGTCGAAATTAGTCGCTGCTATGGTCAGTTCGACAACACTTGATCTGGCGACATGTTGAAATAGTCCACAAAAGTGTCAGAAGATTTTAACATTTATGGAACGTTTCCACAAAACGTATTTTGGAACGAACAATTTTAGTGATTAATTTCGACTTTTATCATTCAGTGTATGAAGGCCTTAGGAAACTAAGACATAAGGCATAAGGAAACTAAGACGGAAAGTCTTCATCGGCTATAATGTACGCAATAGACACCTTTGCCTTTTCGGTCTCTGATTCGTTGCCAGGACAGAAAAGGAAAGATGCTACCATTTCGTTGATTCACTTGACTTGACAAAAAACAGATCACCAAGATATTCACTTGCGTACAGATAGGCAACAAAACAAGTTCCCAATAACCTCCTTGGCGTCCCGACGAAATTTCCGCCCACCCCCAAGAAAATAGACATAGAAATTCACGGCGAAATTTAGGATCCACAATTCACAAACAATCCAGTAGCCCAACCAATATCGAGCTTTCCAATAAGGGTCCTCATCGATGACAGCAACTGATTCGTAGATTCTCTTCGGGCAGGAGCAGAGAAGATACGCCAGTGACGTCATCAACAACATGGCTGTCAGGTTCGTCTCCTGTAACTTTTTTTCATCTTTTCCTGGAGCGCTAGATTTCATTTTTTCCCGTTGAACCGCAGCACGGTTGACGCTGATCAAGATGACAACATTGCAGAAAGCAATGATGGCAAAGGGTAGGATTGTACCAAGTATGAGGAGACTGTAATTGTAGAATGTGACGAACCATTTGGGTCATACTCCACGACAGCGTTGAAATTTTTTGATAATTGGACGAAAATTTTAACACTGCCATCGATACTAAATCGCCATCTTGAAATCCTGACGTCATCGTCGGCGAGCTAGTCTATCACGTGATGAGAACTTCTTTTTCAAAATGGTATTATTTGCAGATAACAGTATTTACCTTGTCGAAAATGAAACAGAATAACTTTATTATTACTTTACATCTACTCAACCGTTGCTTGTATCACTCTATACCTTTATACACCTGTCTTCAACGATCTTTATTGTAAGCGTAGAAAACGAGTGATGGGGTGACCGCTTCACAAACAGAAGAAATTCTTCTGTTCCTTCCGCGCGCGCACTACTTTTCAAGATGGAATTACCACCGTCACTAGTGGCGATATGATTGACGTCATTGCACATATCGCCACCTAGCGTCAAGTTTGCATTTGGGTTTGCTGAGATCCCGAATAGCTACGCCAGTGGGCGGATCAGGGAGGGTTAACACGAAGAAGGTCTGAACATGAAATGCCATCTCCAAGATACAAGTTGTAACGACGACTTTCACCGCTCTCTTTGCCGTGCAGAGTGTGGCGGCCTTCATCGGATATGTCACGGCAATAGCTCGGTCTACACTCATTTCCGCTAAGAATAAGCCAGAGACAACGGCGAAACCATCGGAGGCATACCACATTGTACTGGAAGATTGAGAATTTACATGTCTTTGCACAGACTTTTTGAGATACTAGTACTCTACTGAACATGATGTCGTCCAATATCCTTATCCACAGTGTTCCCCGTATTTTATTAGCCGTGGTTACACCTATCCAAAATCCCCGGGGTTTTTGAGACACGGGGTTTTTCCGAACCAGAAAAAACACGGCGTTGACACGGCGAGCGGTTACACTACTTAAAATGCGATTGGTAATAAGTTCCGTATCCCGGCGATAGGGGCACTGCATGTAGGCAACTCTGATCGAAAGTTCATTGGACATTTAGTTAATGGACGTAATCTTGAGCAGATCACCTCTGTTGCCAGGTTTGTGCATCAGGCACTTGCCAGGGTTCAGTAGCCTCCACAATGCCCGTGTAATCTGAGTAGGCCTATTGGGTGTATTCTGGTATTAATTCTGGTGCTAATTTGTGATTGTTTTTTTTTTAAAAATTGCCTGTACATGTGATAAATGTCTTAAAAAATATCCTTCTCCTGCTCTTTTAAATTGTTTGTATTTATGTTAATAATTAATTTTTAAATAGTTTCTAAAAGAAATGTAAATGTTTTTTAAAAAACCTCTATGTACTGCTGTGCGGTTAGAGAGTAATAAATTATCTTATCTTATCTTATCTTATCTTATCTGCATAATTAAGTGACTGCTGGAGGCGTGAAATAGCCTATACGCATGCGCTTCACTCATCAATTTGCATCGCCGTCTGTCGGGGTGCGTGGAACTAGAAATAGACACGGGGATTTTGCGGTTACACTACATAGAATCTCCGTGCTTAAAATAGCCCCGGCGTTGCCCCTTCGAGATCGCTGGGGCTAATAAGCACGGGGATTTCAGACACGGGTCTATTTAGACTCGGCGATTTATAGGTGTAACCGCAAAATCCCCGGGGAAAGCACGGAGATTTATGTAGTGTAACCACAGCTATTGTTTCCCTCCTGACGGATTAAGCGGCAACTAACCCAACAGTAACCATTCTAGGCCGCGTCTATTGTTGGGGAACACTGAGCTAGACAAACATTCACAGATGTTACACCTATACCATATACTGACGTTAACCAGAAAATCCTGGATTCGAGCTAGAATCCTGGATTCGGGTTGAACTTGCACAACTCACGCGGTACCTATGCATCAAGTGTGAAAAAACTTGGGTCAAAGTAGGCCTATAGTTTGAGATCTCGGACTGGGACATGTTGGATGATTCAGGATACGTACCTCAAAAACGCGAAGTTGTCTTCCAATCCTTTCCCGAGGCCATGTGTAATAAGCAACTTCCACAAGACCTCGGAGAATATCAGCACACACGTGTCGACAACAGCCAACCCAGCCATATAAACGCAAGTACTGATGTGTCGGTTGTCCTTTTTCATAGTTATCATAAGAGACATCATGTTTCCAGGAACCCCAAGTCCAACACCGACGACAGTCCACCATTTGTACAGAAGAACGGTCACGTATTCCAGTAATGCTACGATCGGCAATTGCGTTTTTGTCTCTGAAGACACCGGAATGAAAGCGAACGTGAAATTTGCCATCCCTTGTCTTCTGATGAACAGATTGGACAGTTTTGAAGAAGTCTCCGGTCTATGAAGGATACGCGAAAGAGCAGAAGGAAGGTTATCATGACGACTTTGCGTCCATGCCACTGATTTTCCACCTCAAACGAATATAGGAGAAGGGAAGCCTCTTCACGCGGTGGACACCTAGTGTGTTTTTGAAAATTGGACTGAAGAGATTTCGTCAGGTGCAAATGGAGAACTCAAAATGAATATTGAAATTTGGTTACATCAGGTCGTACACACGGTGTCAAGAACTAGAGAGCTACCTACTCGATCGATGTTTGCTTCGATTAATTCTGAACAAGGAAGAAACGCTATAAAATGGAGCGAATTCGGCACACAAGAGACGATGAGGACGGTGGTGACTAAAGGCGCCTCTCCACGTGAGAGTTAATTCTTGCAGAAGTTGGCTCACAACTGGCAACTCACCGTTATTTGTTCCTCACGGCTTACGCTGGGACCAATGGCATAAACAACTGCTCCCAGTTGAGTTGCCCATAGAGAGCCAACTTGCGCGAGAAAATTCTCACGTGGAGACGCGCCTTGAAGAACAAGTCCAATCTCATGGCCTTAGCACCAGAAGCGTAACCGGTGGTTTTGATGAATGCCTATGACTACAGCAGCATTGCCAGTTATAAATGTCACAAGAGTGTTCATGTTATATACCAGTCCCAAGATATTGACCGAAGAACTTATCCCCTCCGGCAGCCCCAGTGTAGCTGAAAATTTGGTTAGAACACAGCCTACAGCACAGCAAGCAATTAAGACGACACCGGCCAAATTACCATGATTACCAACTCGATAATATCATCATCTCGGCTGAAATGATTGCATGGGCGCGGCAGCCATACAAAATGAAATAAAGAAATGTCACTTTTTTTCATTTTATGTGTTCGCTAGAAAAATCATGGAACCAAGAGATTCACTTCAATGATACAGATTTAGACAACATAACAATTTCCCAATCACCTCCTTGGCGTCTCGACGAAATTTCCGCCCACCCCCAAGAAAATAGACATAGAAATTCACGGCGAAATTTAAGGTCCATATTTCGACGACAATCCAGTAGCCCAACCAATATCGAGCTTTCCAATATGGGTCGTCATCGATGACAGCAACTGATTCGTAGATTCTCTTCGGGCAAGAGCAGAGAAGATACGCCAGTGACGTCATCAACAGCATGGCGGTCAGGTTCGTCTCCTGTAACTTTTTTTCATCTTTTCCTGGAGCGTTAGATTTCATTTTTTCCCGTTGAACCGCAGCACGGTTGACGTTGATCAAGATGACAACATTGCAGAAAGCAATGACGGAAAATGGTAAGATTGTACCAAGTATGAGAAGATTGTAATTATAAAATGTGATGAACCATTTGGG
>NMRB01001146.1:182902-197010 GCA_002633025.1 Notospermus geniculatus | reverse complement strand
TAATGCTACGATCGGCAATTGCGTTTTTGTCTCTGAAGACACCGGAATGAAAGCGAACGTGAAATTTGCCATCCTTTGTCTTCTGATGAATAGATTGGACAGTTTTGAAGAAGTCTCCGGTCTATGAAGGATACGCGAAAGAGCAGAAGGAAGGTTATCATGACGACTTTGCGTCCATGCCACTGATTTTCCACCTCACCCGAATATAGGAGAAGGGAAGCCTCTTACACGCGGTGGACACCTAGTGTGTTTTTGAAAATTGGACTGAAGATATTTCGTCAGGTGCAAATGGAGAACTCAAAATGAATATTGAAATTTGGTTACATCAGGTCTTACACACGGTGTCAAGAGCTAGAGAGCTACCTACTCGATCGATGTTTGCTTCGATTAATTCTGAACAAGAAGAAACGCTATAAAATGGAGCGAATTCGGCACACAAGAGACGACGAGGACTGTGGTGACTAAAGGCGCCTCTCCACGTGAGAGTTTTCTCGCAGAATTTGGCTCACAATTGGCAATTCACCATTACTTGTTCCTCACGGCTTACGCTGGGACCAATAATATAAACGACTGCTCCCAGTTGAGTTTCCCATAGAGAGCCAACTTGCGCAAGAAAACTCTCACGTGGAGACGCGCCTTGAAGAACAAGTCCAAGCTTTAAGCTTGATAATATCATCTCATGGCCTTAGCACCAGAAGCGTAACCGGTGGTTCTGGTGAATGCCTATGACTACAGCAGCATTGCCAGTTATAAATGTCACAAGAGTGTTCATGTTATATACCAGTCCCAAGATATTGACCGAAGAACTTATCCCCTCCGGCAGCCCCAGTGTAGCTGAAAATTTGGTTAGAACACAGCCTACAGCACAGCAAGCAATTAAGACGACACCGGCCAAATTACCATGATTACCAACTCGATAATATCATCATCTCGGCTGAAATGATTGCATGGGCGCGGCAGCCATACAAAATGAAATAAAGAAGTGTCACTTTTTTTCATTTTATGTGTTCGCTAGAAAAATCATGGAACCAAGAGATTCACTTCAATGATACAGATTTAGACAACATAACAATTTCCCAATCACCTCCTTGGCGTCTCGACGAAATTTCCGCCCACCCCCAAGAAAATAGACATAGAAATTCACGGCGAAATTTAAGGTCCATATTTCGACGACAATCCAGTAGCCCAACCAATATCGAGCTTTCCAATATGGGTCGTCATCGATGACAGCAACTGATTCGTAGATTCTCTTCGGGCAAGAGCAGAGAAGATACGCCAGTGACGTCATCAATAGCATGGCGGTCAGGTTCGTCTCCTGTAACTTTTTTTCATCTTTTCCTGGAGCGTTAGATTTCATTTTTTCCCGTTGAACCGCAGCACGGTTGACGTTGATCAAGATGACAACATTGCAGAAAGCAATGACGGAAAATGGTAAGATTGTACCAAGTATGAGAAGATTGTAATTATAAAATGTGATGAACCATTTGGGTTTGCTGAGATCCCGAATAGCTACGCCAGTGGGCGGATCAGGGAGGGTTAACACGAAGAAGGTCTGAACATGAAATACCATCTCCAAGACACAAGTTGTAACGGTGACCTTCACTGCTCTCTTTGCGGTACAGAGTGTGGCGGCCTTCATCGGATATGTCACGGCAATAGCTCGGTCTACACTCATTTCCGCTAAGAACAAACCGGAGACAACGGCAAAACCATCGGCCCCATACCACATTGTACTGAAAAAGTGAGACAATCAGATTCACAACCAGAGTGCTTACTACACCGGTATATCTTTGCAGACATTCTGGGCCAGGGTATAGTAAGACACTTGATCGTAATGCTTATAGTTCCCACTATCACGAATCACCCCACGATTGAAATCGCGGTCTTAATCGTACAGGAATCGTGGTGATACTATCAGATTTTGAGGTCAGTCGTGGCAATCGTGTTGATCGTAGGAAAGTTTGTGACGGTTTAAAAATTTTCTACTATCAACACGATTAATTGTTAATCGTGATCATCGCATCAGATCGTATTGGATCGTAACAAAGCGCAACAGATCGCATGTAATCGTGCTTCCAAATCGTGGTGACTGGCCCAGTACAATATCCGCTCATGTAATCGTGCTTCCAAATCGTGGTGGTTGGCCCTTTGCATCGTCCCTTACGTATAGGCCTACTTGGAGGAGGTCTTGAACCAAATTAACATGATTCGGTTTATGCTGGGTTCCCATTCTCACGAATCACGCCACGATTGAAATCGTGGTATTAATCGTGGAATAATCGTGGTGATCCTATCAGATCTTGAGGTCAGTCGTGGCAATCGTATTGATCGTAGAAAAGTTTTGGACGGTTCAAATTTTTTTGTACGATTAACACGATTGCCCTCAAGATGTGATAAGATCTGATAGGATCACCACGATTACTCCACGATTACCACGATTTCAATCGTGGCGCAATTCGTGCCACCTAATCCACCAGAATTGAAATCGCCGACGCTCGAAAGAACCCTCGATTCGAAATGAACTTGAGTAGCTCATTCGGTACCGATCACTGGTTTCCAAAAGCAGCCCTTTCGCCCGGGCCCTTTCAACACCCAATCAATAGGAGCTGTCACTGAGTTGACCAATGGGTGTCCAGTACGGCCCAATTCAATACCTAGCGGACCAATTCATGGTTGATTAAGCACCAATCAAGAGTTCTTTTATATTGGTCCGCTAGAACTTTGATGCGCTCTCTTTCGGCGATAAGCGCGGCTGACTGCTCCTATTCGCCCATTTGTGGAGTCGAACATATCACGTCTACGTGGAGAGACTAGCGGTACCTATGTATCAAGTATGAACTGACTTGGGTCAAACTGTTGTTGTTTGAGATCTCGGAATTAGACATCTTTGATTGACAAGAATACGAACCTTAAGAATGCGAAGTTACTTTCCAATCCTTTCCCGAGGCCATGTGAAATCAGCAACTTCCACAAGACCTCAGAGAATATCAGCACACACGTGTCGACAACAGCCAACCCAGCCATATAAACGCAAGTACTAATGTGTCGGTTGTCCTTTTTCATAGTTATCATAAGAGACATCATGTTCCCAGGAACCCCAAGTCCAACACTGACCACGGTCCACCATTTGTACAGATTGAGGGTAACGTCTTCTAATAAAGCTACGACCGGCGACTGCGTTTTTGTCTCGACAGACATCGAAATGAAGGCCAACGTGAAATTGGTCATCTTCAGTCTTCTGATGATTAGATAGATTGGGCAGTGTTGAAAAATGTCAGAGCTTTTTAAAAACAGCGAATGTGAACTGAGAAAAATAGGACTTGCACCGGGCTGCCGGAAAGGAATGAAAAAAACGACATTCACCGCTTTTCGAAGACAAGAGGCAAGAAAGAGTCAAATGCTGAATCTCGTTTCGTTCCAGTTAGCCGATGCCGGTGAACACAAGTAGCCTAACAAAAGTTACTTCTTTGAAATATCACATGGAAAATGAATGGCGATAAAGGAATGGCGAATGAACGAAAGAATGATTAACCACTGGTTCCCACCTCATCCGAATTGCATGAGGGATGCTCCAAGCCCGCCGGACCTCTTCTACGGAAATTGGACTGAAGTCAGTGCAAATGGTAAACTCTCAAAGAATATTGACATTGGTAATAAATCGTACATACATGCTACGGTGTGAAGACAGCTTAGCTCCAAGGACGTTCGCTTCGATAAATTCCCAAGAAACGCTAAAGATGCAGCGAATTCGGCACAGAAAGGACGACTATGACGGTGACTAAATAAGAAAACCTCCAAGCATATAATCACCTGACCTTCGGCGTCGCGCCATCAGTAACCAGTCGCATTTACCAGAGCGATGGTTTGGGAATGCCTCTTTCTACAGCAATAAAGCAACTGTATTGTCACAAAAGCATTATGTTCCACAAGTCCCATGAAATTTGATAGTAGGTTAACAGACTAGCTTTTTTATCTCCTCAGGCAGTGAGAACATTTGCCTACAGCATAAACCTGCAGTTGGACGACACCCAATTTATACCACGATTATACAAGTTACATGGAACTTTAGTGACATAATTAACTTGGATCAAAATTTCAAAAGGACTCCGTGGGCGCTAAAGCCATGCATATTATGACGAGTAGGAATAAATGTATGCAGCCACATCATTCATGTTTGATGCAGAAATGGTAAGGCAGATGACAGAATATCACCCATACATGCCATAATGCTCCATTATTAATGTGAATTTGAACAGTATCATGAATTGACGCAGCAAGTAAAATCTATCAAATAGGTTTCAAGGACGTTTCAAGATCTAAGCATACATTTATATGTATATCATGTGTTTTCATGACATACTAGTAATATATTGTAATACCAAGGACATACTGAAGGTCCATTCGGGTTTTCGCAAAAAGCTTTCGCAAAGCCCCAGAACGCCAAAACCATTGTTCGATGCCACGAAGAGAGCACCAAACAAAAGGATAGATGTAGGCCTACGCGTCGGCGTTTCGGGGGCTTTGCGAAAACTCCCTATTAAAGCGGATTGCTCGCGTCTGTCCAAAGTGAACCAAAAATAATAAAACGTCCCGTTTTATTCGTAACAACAACTAGTAAATGCATTGCGGCGGCCGCTTCGGAAACGGTGCTGTGGAATCTTTGACTCGGCACGAATAGTCCGCTTTAATGCTCCACATCTCGCACCTATAAATGCCTGAATTTCTCAGGATGCAGTAAGGAGGGCAGAGTAGGCCTATGTTTTCTGTCAGTGACCGTTTTCTGTCGAAAGTTTGCTGTCAGATAGTCAATTAGAAGGGCTGTCACTCCCTTCACCCCGCTTCTGAAACAACTGCAAAAATAGTCAACACGATCAGTTATGCATGAGTAAAATCGCGTACGAAAAAAAGCTGAGTCATGCAGGGTTCGAATTCATTGGCACATCTTGGAGGAATTATACTGTCAGTATAATTCCTCCAAGGGCACACTAACGGATTTTGTCCGACTCATGTCCGTAAAAAATCGATTATATTGACTTTTGCGTTGTCGTATCCGCAAAAATAGGAGCAAACGGACTGAAAACGGACCGGATCCGTGCGCCAATGAACCTTGCTTCACCAGCGTGAAAGCGTCCAATGTCTAGCCTACACACATGTCCAGTTTCCCGCCAAGAGATCGTCGATGACCAATGCGGCTATGAAGAGAGATATGTTATTTAAGTAAATAGCTTATATCCTTACTGGAAGAAATCTAGCAAACAAATTTGATATGACTGGAAAGTGCATTCTTTCTGCATTACAGCCAAATAGATTATGCAGGAATTCAGTCAGGAGTTTGAGAGAAATGGACTTGGAAATACATGTACCGGTATAACAAACTGTCAGATTAAAATTTCCATTCGAGTCCTTACGGCTGCGAAACGTACCAGTTCAACGGACTACAGACACACACACAGACGGACGCCACTCAGTATACATATGATCTCCGCTGACCTTTGGTCAGCTGAGCTAAAAAATTAAGGGTAGAACCTATTTCCATTGCACTAGGTGTTAAAGGAGCCGAGTTATGGCATCAGATAAAATTAAGCGTACACACACAGACGGACGCCACTCAATATACATGACTAGCTCCGCCGACCTTTGGTCAGCTGAGCTAAAAACCTAAGGGTAGAACCTATTTCCATTCCACTAGGTGTTAAAGGAGCCGAATTATGGCATCAGATAAAAGCGTGATGGACAAAATATCAAGTCTGATATGTTGAATACATGTACAGTCATGGACATTAGTTTATCTACACCTGATACTTTGAATATTTCAAATACTACTGTGCCAATTTTAACACGGTTTGTTCCATATGGAAGTACATCTTGTTGGTCATATTTCTGCATCAAAATTTTGGAAATTTGGGAATATCGTAATTACGTAATAGCCCATCAGAAAAATCCTAAAAATCAACATTTTTGTTATGTAATTTTTTTGCGATTTTTGTTGCAGTTTTGATAGAGTGGAACTTTCTAAGGATCATGGACTTTGTTCCATCGAAATCTGAGATATTTGAGATTATCAAAATTTCGATAATTTGAGATTTTTCAAATTTTCACAAAATTTTGATATCACTAGACAGAGCTCACCTAAAAACCAAGAAGTATGAAGTTTTGGAACGTTTAGCGGAAACTGGTTAGAAGTTAAGCATGTTTTTCAAAATATCAATATTTTAATACTTTGAAAAATCCCCCTATATTTCTGCCCAGTTAGGGCAAAAAGTTCCAAAATTTTGTAAATCTACATTCTGACGTTAGCTTTATCTAATGGCATCAAAATATCCTACAAAACACGAAAATATCAAAATATCAAAATTTTGATAATCTCAAATATCTCGGCAACCACTCAACATATTTTGATGAAACAAAGACCAAAATCCTTAGAAAGTTCCACAAAAATCACAACAAAAATCACAGAAATATTACATAATATTACATAATATTACATAATAAGAAGTTTGATTTTTAGTGCTTTTTTATGATGACCTATTACATAATTACGATATTTTCAAATTTCGAAAATTTTGATGAAGAAATGTGACGAACAAGATGTACTTCCATATGCAACAAACCGTGTTAAATTGGCCCAGTAGTTTTTCAAATATTCAAAGTATCAAGTGTAGATAAACTAATGTCCATGACTGTACATGTATATCATGATGAGGAGTCATCTGATGTTTGAAAATGATTAGCTCATTGGATTGCCCAGGTTGACAAACCTAGGGATAGGATGTGTTACCAGAGCTGTAGCTGTTGAAGGAGATAAGATATGGAGGCATGACAGACAGACGACCAAAAACATTCTTTTCTTCATAATAATCATGCTGCAAAAAAGGTATCACGAACATGCACCATTCAACAAGAACACGATGTATCAAGGATCAAAGCAAATTTATTATATGTAGCATATTAAAATACTGGTAGGCCTATGTCTCATGAGTTTTCAGGACATAATATTCTGTAGTCTCCTGATAACAATAGTAAGGAAGGCAAAAGACAAGAGTACAGCATATGTTTTTTTTTCTATTCAAGCTTATGTTTTTTACATATGGGAGAATATGGCTTCTTTTGGGGGAGGGCCACGCTTGATGTGGTTCTTCAGGTAAAGCAGCTTCCAGCAAACTTGCACCATTTTGGACACTCTGCAGCTTGGATGACTGGACTTTTTTTTAGCCAAGGGATGTCTTTTCTTCACTATTCTTCCTGCCTACTCCATCTTGATGAACGGACGCAACAACATCTTCAGGTTGAAATCTCTGTTGGATTTGTTCCATTCAAAGTATGGAAGCTGGAAAAAGAGAGAACGTTGATTTCATCCTTATTCTCTTGTTAGTAAGCAACATCTGGAGGATAAAATCACAAAGGACGAAATTATGAACACTATTACTCCAACATAATGAACAGTGAAAATTCCTTGGCACACAAACCTCGACAATAGTGAATCCCAACTTCTGCAGCTGCCTTCTTTTCATGACATGTATGCCTGAAATTTTCCTTGAGTGGCCATAGTCTGTCTCGTAGATGTGGTACTCATTTGGGGAGGCACAGATCAACACTATTCTGAAAGAAGCACATAACACAGAGGATAATGGAGTCTCAGGCCAACCACCAAGTCAGTCAGGTACTTCATTTTTCACTTCAATATCTTTGATGATGTTACCCTTCTTTTGCCAAACCAGTAGGTGCTACCAAAAATTCGTAGTCACTCGCCGTAAGCTAGGTACACGTGTGCGATTTTCCAACGAAGACAATGTGGCGACCACAATACGGCAGTACAATACAATAAAATAGTCTTATAACCGTGCCGCATTCATGTGTACGGACCAATTCATTTTCCTACGTTCAATTTTTTTGCCGTTGCTGTGTTGTCATTGCCGCATTGTTGTTGTCGGAAAATCGTACACGTGTACCTAGCCCTATACATTTTTGGTACTACTCAAACTGGCATGAAGGAAAAGCCATAGAGATTCAACAGAAGTTTCCTTTGCCAGCAACAAACCTCTTGTGCCCTTTTCTTGGTTGCTCCCTATCTATCCATTCTGACAGTTGACAGATCTCTTGGTTCTCATCTACTTCCATCATGATGTCTGAAACAATGGATGTGACTATTACTGCTTTCGTTTTTCCATGCTCCCAACAACATGTACTGTTTATTTCATCTTTTTTATCTCAATAGGATAAATATCAAGAAGTCAACTTCCAGAAACTTGCGAATTTTCGACCCCCAACTTGGCCAGTTGGGGGTCGAAAATTCGCAAGTTTCTGGAAGTTGACTTCTTGATATTTATCATGTTGTGTGTCAATTTTTGTGCTCTCTCGTTCTTTGGATATTTTATTTCAATAGAATATTATTACCTAGTACCTGAACTTTTACTGTAAAAGAGACCACTGAAACTGAGAATAAACTTTTTGAAGCTCTTTACCAGCCGTCTGAAAATGAGGCAAGACAAAAGCCAACTCTGCAATGGGGTCACCGCCAAACAACATGTCTATCTTAGCTTGGATGTCCAGTAACATCTGGTCACGCTTGCTGAGGTATCTTTTCTCATGCGGCAATTGTGTGTTCTTCGTGAATTTGGGATTCTGGAAAAAGATTGCTTGCATTTAGTTACTGATAGACACAACAGTCAGTTCAGAACTGGAATCCTGACTGTCACCCTGACTGTCACCAAAATACATGAATCTGACATAGAACGAATGTAAAATTTTTCCCCAGGAAATATTTTATTGTAGACGTTATGCCAAGGTAATGCCTGTACCTTTTTTATACTTACATCTTTTACATCAGATATCATGTCTGATGGCAATCGACAACCAGAATAATCAGGACATTCAATCTCCACTGACTGATCCAACACAATGAGTTCACGCAGGGGGTCAATATTTGACCTTTCTGAAAATGCAACGAAAAGAACAACTTAATTCAATATTTCGTACATGATGTCTACACGAGAGACTGACTTATCCCGGGTCAAGTTTGTCTTGAGACTATTTAACCCGAGACAAGTAATGAAGCGTCTACACGGGTTTGAACACTCGGCGCCATAACACTAACAGTCAATGCCATCATCAATAGAGGCTTTGCAAATGACGTCACAAGCCGCCATGCTGGAGGACACATGCTGCAGATGCGCAGCGAAATGAGCCGTGCATGCCCCAATGACGTCACGTCAAACAATGGCATGGCGCACTTCACGCAAGTCACGTCACCGTTGGCTCCCACCTCTGCGCCCTGTGTCCTCCAGAATGGCCGCCAGGATGATGCCATTGCAAAGCCTCCATTGGTAAATTACGGAACCAGTATATTTGTCCCGAGACAGACGGGCGACCCGAGCGCGTCTACGCGACAACTGTCGCGGGACAACTTAACCCCCTACCCTACTCCAACTGGGGTCAAACTAACCCGAGACAACCTAACTCGAGACAAGGCCCCGTGTAGACGGTTTAATAACTGGAGACAAAATGCTCCATGTAGACGTGGCTAATATGACTCGCATGCTGATACTCAAATAGCACTATACATTACCCATCAATAACTTTCTATATGAAGGACTCAGACACTCGTTGATCAAGTCATAGGGAAATATCTCAACATATGCTAATCCAGTCAGTGCTTGGAGGAGACACCGTGGAAACTTCATCAGATCACTCTTTCGACTGCTGCTCTCCAGTTCCTTTACAAACAATTTATAGAACCAGTCCTTCTCGGCGAGCATTGCTTGGAAAGAGGCACAGCGGAACAAGAAGAATGATACATCTTTCAGCCGCCAATGACTCAGTCCATGGTTGATGACACGTTGGCACATTGCATCAATAAAGTTATGGTCCATCATCCTCAGACTGTGGCACATGCGAAATAAATTGACACAAGTGCTGTTCTCAAATTCTCCAAGACGTGGGTAGATATTCTTCATAATGCTTCTGAAGCTAGTCCTCAAGCCGTCTTGAAAACCCACATCCCTGCTAAGAGAATAGTTCACACATTTCATCAAAAATACTACACACATTTCATTCATTGTCGCGCTGTTACTCCTCAGCCTATCCAATATTTCATTAATGACTTGCTGTGATCTAATCATATGCTGTGTCTTGAAGAATCCTAAGCAGGCAACAGCTAACTCATCATCAGTCAAATCTCCACGGATTCTCTCAAGTTTATCCTCAAGTTCTTGAAGAAGTCCTGGATCCGCATTCCTCACTAAGCTTAAATAGTACAACAACTGTATGACCTCTTCCTTATCCATATTCACAACTTCTGATTCAAGCTTTGAATACATTTCATCGGGGATTATCTTCGTCTTGAAAATGCACATGATGTTCAGCATAAAGAGGAGCTGGTCCTTTGATGAATGTGCTGCATTTGTTGCACACTGATTTCTTATTTGAGCGAGAAGCCGACCGCGTTCCGCTGTGAACTCTTCAGGGATGCTGTCCCACTGTCCAAGCTGAGCTATCAATTCCATGAAATTGACAAGATATTCGCTTGAACACTGAGGTAAACAATCCGTCACAATACCACAAAATTCCCAGAATGTTTCAGAGTGATACAACTGCTTTTTTGCATGATCCGACAGCAGTGACAAATCCTTCAAGATACCAAGTACACTCTCTGGATCGCTTCCATTGAATTGTTCAGAATGTATTTTATCCAAGATGGATAGAACCTCTTCATTCTCGCCCAATCCGTCACTGCTAGTGACCATCCTCTTTCTGTACCCATCAAGGGTTTCTAAGACTGTATGAGCATAATGATTTTCATTTCCATTATGGGATGGCTTGATGACTGGGGTGTGGTGGTGCTCAGACCTCCAATCTGAAGAATACATCCGACTATTAAAACTTGACACAACAGGCATGACAGATGAAGCACTAGAGCGAGGAACACCATAAAGTTTTCCCATCCTGTTTCTGCTACCCACATTCACATTCAGAATACAGTTCAGTCTACAGTTCAGCCCTCTTCCTTGTCTCAAACAGGGTGAAAACCCTGAAACCAGAGTTCCAATTCTATTCATTGCCACAAAGATAAACCCAACCCTGAAACAAAAGAAAATATGACGGTGAGTAATAGGCCAGATCATATCAGGGTCCATACTGTGGCTGAAGGGGTTATTGTCGTCCTGGGTACACATAAAGTGTACCCAGGTTCGATGTCGTCAAGTGAAACTGTACCCTGGGTCCACTTTCGTGTTACAAACTGTACCCAGGTTCTGATTTGGAGACCTAGGGACAAGCTCATTCTCAAGATTTCGTGGGATACGTGAATTAGCGTATGTTGGTTCCAGGATCCTGTTGCTATGACCTTGGAGGAATTACTAGTATACTGACAGGAGGAACAGAGAGCTAATTGCCCCTCTATAATCCCTTTTTCACACCTCCCCAAACAATCGAACACACAGGCCCGCAGTGTTTGCCCAGCAAGTTATGACACATGATCAAGCAAACCCATCATGGCCATGCACAATGGCACATGCACATGTAGGCCTGCATGGAAATGACACGTTTTCTTGTCTAGCTGGCGAGTTGATTAACTTTTTCTGTAACCATCCGAGGTTGAAAACTGTCCAGCTAGTCAAAAATAAAATTCTTCCAACTTCTCTTCTTTAACTTTTTGCACGGCCAACTTGCAGGCACAATTATCAAGTGACTTCACCGAGAACAACCTCGCCCCGAGGTCTCTAAATCAGAACCTGGGTACAGTTTGTAACAAGAAAGTGGACCCAGGGTACAGTTTCACTTGACGACATCGAACCTGGGTACACTTTATGTGTACCCAGGACGACAATAACCCCTTCAGCCATACTGTGTTTGTTGGTCACCTGCTGGTGTAGGCTATGTTTATGTAAGGCCATGTAAAAAAAAAAGTTGGTTAGCATCCTTCCACTCTCAATTTTCTGAGGAGGGCGGGAGGTTTTTATTTTATTTTTTATTGAGTTTGAGATGCATGTTACCATGGTAATCATGGCGACCTGAGGGAAATTTCAAATGTAATAGTATGATTGATAATGAATTGAAACAAAAACTACTTTCTATCCTTTAATAACTGTGTTGTTTTATTTAAGCATCCCAGCCTACAATTTTATCACTCTTTTGGCAGTTTTTAAAAGGTTTTTTGGAAAATAAAAAATAAAAAATTTTCTGAGGAGGGGGGTGATTTCCATGGCGGGAGGGGATGCTAACCAATTATTTTTTTTTACATGGCCTAAGGATCGTCATGGCCAGCATCCCATGAACAGGGTTAAAGATGCTGCGGTCATGGCCAGTATCAATCATATTCCCACTACAGCCTAAAAGCCTAGCCTTGGCCCTACCTAGCCCGGTAGAGGCAGCTCTCATTCTCAATTTCATGAGCAATCTTGTATTGTAGCCTACGTCTGCTGGTGCCTGCCTAAGCTAGGGCTATATCCCGGGGGCTATATGGCAGCGGCCCACCTGCTAGTGCTAGGGCCAGGGAGGCCTATAACAGCAGGCCTACCGTTTCTTATATCTAATGCTGTAAAACTAAAATGACTGGCTAAAGTAAAAAGCTTGAACTTGAATGACAACTACATGTAACTTCAAATCTCAAGGCAACATTTTAGTTCTAAAGCTGCCGGTGGTGGCGTTCATCACTAGTAGAAAATTCGCCGCAAAGAGAAACTGTAGAAAAACAGGGCGAACTCGCGACATTCTTTCAATAGCTCAAACAATCTAAGTGCGACTTACTACAGTCATGAGAGTACGCCCTTCTCATTCATACCAATGACGAAAAATATGCAGAATTCGTGGTTTTTATGAAACATTTTTCATAGCAATCGCGACCATCGTGACCACGTGCAATTTTCATGCACTTTCTTATCTCCACCAGGGAAATATTTTAGAGAGCTCTCCCACTTTTGTTACGCGGTATTTGATTGGCTCTAACACTTCCGGGAAACCAGCAACCATTTGTTGTCATTAGTAACTGCACAATCATGACAGCAGGTGCCCGTCTTTCCTAGAAATATCAGAATTTTCTGCAGAGATCATGCCTATCGCCGTTAAAGATTACTCCTGGGAACAGACAAAGGTGTCTGTGAATATCGTTGTGCCTCTGAAAGGAGCTAAAGCGAATAAAGTTGATATTTTATCGACAGAGAACTATATAAAGGTATAAATCATGCGATTATCATCAATCTCATGAAAATGATCTAAATTAAATCATCGTCATCGACTCATGGGCATGCACATTGAACATGTTGAATGGGATGACTGATGATGTGGACACAACACCTTCCTTGACCTAGCCTAGCCTACATGTAGGCCTAACCAGCGGACTGTCATGAGTCAGTCACAGTCACAGAGCAGAGGGAGAGACAGTACAGTAGTGAGTAGTAGTACAGTCTTGAGTCACCCACCAGGGAGGCATGGGGTGTAGGCCTACTTGTTTCTGCTGCCCTCAGCCTCTTTAGGCTCTTGCCTAACATTGGATACAGTATCCAACATCGGGTCTGTCCGAGATAGAGCAAAAAATTGTCAAATTGTCATCAGGCATTACTACATTGTATCATGCTATTGCCAAATTACCTTGTCTTAATTTCCACTTGCCACGTTCCAGGTCAGCTACCCACCATATTTCTTTGAATGCCTTCTCTTTGCGCCTGTTGATGATGACAAGAGTACTGCCCAGATTGGCAATGGTTGTGTGCTGTTTACACTCCAGAAGAGGGAAGCTGTGCTGTGGGATCAACTATATTCAACAGATTATGGTAAGCCATTTGAGGATCAATTCATAGATCCATCGAATTCGTTGAGCCACGATCTATCATACCAGTAGAGTACTGGTACCTCACCAAACTACAGTAAACCTCGCATATAACGTACTAATTGGGACCTGAGATTTTTGTCCGTTATATGCGAAGTCTGTTATACGCATATACCGTACTTTGTCTGTTATATGCATACACCGTACTTTGTCTGTTATATGCGCATATACCGTACTTTGTCTGTTATACACGTATTGTAAATGATCATTGTACGCAAGTTTTTCAAAACAAGAGCAACACAGAGTGTGGCATATGCCCCTGCACGTTTGTTAAGTTGGTTTTCCC
>NMRB01001146.1:148531-179086 GCA_002633025.1 Notospermus geniculatus | reverse complement strand
ATTTGATTCCCAGGGTAAAAAACCTTGGGGGGGAACTATTTCCACTGCTCTACGTGTTACAGGAGCTGAGCTCTGCCATCTGATCAAAGCATTATGGACAAAATATCGAATACATCATAACCCAAACATCTGAAATTGAAATAGAAAATTATTAGCTCTTTGGATTGCCAGGGTTGACAAACCTATTGGTAGGATGCGTTTCCAGCACTGTAGCTGTTATGAAGATATGAAAGCATAACAGATGGACACGGACAGACAGACAGACCAAAAACAATATGGTTCCCGATCTTAATGATCGGGAACTGTAACAATTCCATCTGTAGTCCAGTTGAGATCAAGAGCTTGAAAATGAAAATACAAGCAACTTTTTACTTTTTTCTGATACTAAAGCTGAATGAGTTAATGCATCTTGAATGCATGAAATGAAAGCATTAGAGCGGAAGACGTTATGAATTCCTTATAAATACAATTTTATTTACATGAAAATGTACATAGACATAGAAAGTAATTCTTTTTTGTTTGTTTGTACAAGAATGATAAAAATGCAATTGTACAAAATGATACAATGTACCAAATACGGCATGCTTTTCAATTAGATGACATTTGGCAAGATACATATTGGAAAATGTTAAAATCTTGGGTATTGGTATACAATATACTATCTAGAATTTATGAAGTGAAGTTACGGATTTCGTCAGTGATGATTTACTGTGAATTTTTGACCAATAAAATGCTAGAAATAAATAGGATGGGATCTCAAGTATAACCAATGATGCATAAGATGAAAGCTGCCGAGAGATACAACCATTGTTATCCAGAAGGACACATTGGACTCACTTGGCTGTGCTTTGAGAGGCATGCCAGAGATCGTCACAAAATCATACGTAAATTTCATAGTTCAAGATCAAGAATCAACAGCTAGCAGGGTCAGATCCGTAAAAGCACTTAAATTGTCAAATTTTTCTGGGGGAGAGCGCCCCCAGACCCCCCTTGTGGCTTTGCGGCTAAGGCGCTTGCCGCATCCCTCGAGCTACACCCCCCTTTCTGTCAGTCCTAGATCCGACCTTCCTGGCTAGGAGTTCAAACCAGGCCAACAGACTTAAATATCTGTAGAACATCAGTGAATCAGGTTACCGGTACATGGGGGAAAAGTGGTGTATTGGGTGTAACAAGTACAATGTACTACCGTAATAAATAAGAGTAACAATGAAGAGCTATGGCAAGAAAAGCCTCCTTGCATGACGGCAATAAATACTTGGCAATAATGAAAATGTTGTAAATACTTTGGCGTATAATGGATCTCTTTATTACTGAGGACGGAAGAAACTAAAACCAGGATAAAGGAGCCAGACCAAGATAATAAATTTTGATAGAAATGATGTAAAATAAATAAATTAAGAATAATAAAAACTGTCATGTTTTATATTACCAAATAATTACTTTGAGTCCAATACGAATATGAATATCTACACTCATTCAGAAAAGGTCCTAATGTCGGAGGAGTAAAATATGTTTACCGGTAGTAGTAATTTATTATTTGACATCATGTGAAATTATAGGGCTATATAATTGCTAATGAAACAAAAGAAGCTAACGTAACCAAAAGAGTCGTGCAAAATCACCTGATTACCATAATTTTTAAACTGACTGCAAGTTGCAACTTGGGTGTCTGCCTAATAAATGTATTGGAATATGGCCGCTACACACGATCAAATTTTTCATCCAATTTTCTGAATATGCTCAATAAAGGCCCGGAACCTGAATTTCCCAAAAATTGGAAGAAAAATTTGATCGTGTGTATTGGCCATTATCTTCATGTAGAAACCAAACGCACTGCAGAACGAGTATGAGTATACTCCTCAGACACAACATTGCATATTAATTACCATGATAATTATAAGAATTCTAATTATCATTATAGTCATGACAGAAACATCAGAAGAATTAAACTTTTATATGAAAGATTTATTAACATGATCATATAGATGCCATAATCTATTTTCACCGAAAAAAAGTATTTCACTCCGAAAAGTCTGAAATCCAAAGGATGAAACTTCTCTTGGATTTCCAGTGTAAAAGTTCAATAAAGAGTATAAACATTGGGATGGATATAAAAGATGTTTGTGAAATCTAAATTGGACGGAAGACTGAATTGTTGTTTGTCGTGTTCATGTGTAGTAACCCAGCACCAAGACTCAAAGAGTCACTTGCATCAGAATTCGGGGCAGGTGAGTGGATATTCGAGCGTGGTGTCATTGACCGCCCAAAATCCCTGGGGCTAAATGCCCGGTCATCCATGTACCCCGAGGCCAACATGGCTTGGGCTCGAGACTGGGATCGAGCGATTAACTCATTGATTTCTTCCATCCTTGACATGTGCTTGGCTCTGCAAACAAAACAATATTGGGTTTAACAGAAAGCTTTGCAGTTCAACTGTTCAACATGAATTAATTCCTATAGCCGTGTTTACACTGCCAAACATTTCGGTGCAGTTGAAGTGAACCATACTTGGACTGGACCAGGTCCACTTCATTTGTACCGATTAGACTGCAGCAATGAGTCACCGCGCAACGTACTGAAGTACGCTCTCCATTCAGTGGAGATAAGAAACTTGTGTGGAATGCATGCCGAGTTTTCCCGCGGGTGACGCAAGGACGAACTCCGCGCATGCTCAATACCGTCCCAGATAAGTGGACTAAGTTCAGTTCGCCGTGCGTCAGGTTTACACCGCACATTTGGTTGCAGTACAATACTCGGTCCGTACTGAGACACCTCCTTGCGGGTCTCAGTACGGTTCACTTGTGATCCAGACGGGGTACGCTTGGCAGGTTTACACTGCCACATTTTTTCCATACCGTACTCGGTCCAGTCCGAGTTCAACTGATTTTTGGCAGTGTAAACGCGGCTTATGGTATGAAAACATACATGGAGGGCATCACTTTCCAAACGTAAGCTCCAAATAAGCATGGCCATGGAATAGTTTGGGTGGCAGTACAGGTGATATGTGGACAAGCAGAAACCATATGAACCGGATTTTTTGTTTAAACAAAACAACAAATTTCAGGCACTGATATGATCTCACCTTTCTGCAGCACCAATACTTTTCTTTGCTTGTATAAGTCTGTTCCTGAGCTTTTGATTGTCCTCCTCTAAGGCATTTAGCTGGTTCTTGGTGACGATGTGCATGGCTTTCTCAGTATTGAGCTGTGACTCTAGATCATACAGCTGAAAAAGAACAGCAAGAAATATCTACAAATAGGCAGGATCTAAAAGAGGTTTTAATGGAAATTTGTTATGTCATTAGCCCTTGGTGATGTTGAATCTAGACCGAGACCCCAGCTGTCACAGGAATTGAAAATGGTACCGGTAATATGACAGCATTTGTAGCAATCACGGTTAAACTGTAGCAATCACAGAAACTGCCTACATAGCTAGGCCCACAATTCTACCACTACAATCCCACTGGCAGAAGGTGATGTAGCGAACCTTAGCCTTGTTATCCTTGGCGAATTTTCCCTCACGCTCTTGTGCCTCCTTTTCAGCATTTCTCTGAGCCTCCAGTCTCTCCATCAACTGAGCATTTAGGTCCTGCACCATACGGTTCAACTCTTGCCTACAAAAAACACCACTATTAGTTATACTATGATACTGGACATTCACCCTCCTAACGTCCGGCAGGATCTCTATCCAGTGTATAACACAAGGCCTACGATACGTTGTAGGAGGCCTACGATACGTTGTAGGCCTACTGAAGGTGAAGTATAGGCCTACATGGATGTCCTACAGGAATGTCCTATAGGCCTACAGGAAGATGCCCCGTCGTGGTCCCCCTACCATCTAAACATGCATGACAACTCTACAGCGCACTTGAGGAGGGCAAAGGTACCGGTATTATTATTTGGATAGTCAAAATTTAAAAGTAATGACTCAGCAGGTAGAGAGAGACAGAGGTATAATTTCAGACCAATGTCAAATAAATTTGGCACCAGTCACAATCTGCAATGGATTTGGCAGCTCAGGACAAAATTCTCAACAGTAAAAAGAAAGAATGAATACGTGCATTGTATGTAAAATGTACAATGCATTGTGTATGTACAATGATCAACACCTACATCGCATGAATATGTATGCATTGTGAATAAAATGCCATGTTTTAAATGGCAATGCACATCAAATTAGCTGCAACTGAGAACCTCAAATAGGCCAAAACCAGATTTTGCATTAGATTGTTAGGCATGCAAATGGAAACCAATTCCTGGGTTAAAATCCACAGGAAGATTTTTTGCAAGCAAAGATGGATAGCCCATGCCCCAAAGATTCAGTATGGCAAAGGCTTACGTCATCTTAAAATTCTCCATCATATCCCTAAAGGATACTTAATATTAGCATATCTCAAGCAAATGATACATTAAAACATACATGTTTATAGATAATGAAAAATAACATCGCTGTATACAAACATGCAACTGGACATCAACAATGATGAATACCAAATATAAACTGCCCAAAAGTAGAACCCCATTTTATGCAAATGCACGACAATAGAGCACCGAGTCAACCTTCCTAGGCTGGCAATAAAAGTAAAAAATCTTACTGATCAACCTCTAAATCTCAAAGGTTCCGAGCCTAAACAAAAATGATTTCAAAATTTTTACCTTGTATCGATATCATCACCAGAGTTGAGCTGTGAAAGAGTAGCACGAAGGGCAGCATTTTCGGTCTCCAGCTCATGATTTCTGGAAGAAAATGAAAAGTTTTGTAATGAAGTGGCCGATTTGTGGTCGATAAGTCCTAGGTTTCCACTGATCAGGGGTGCTACGGTATTAGCATGAGGGTCTATAAAACAGCGTGCCAAAGGTATTCAACTTACTTGGCGTTCAGTTGATTGTGGAGTGAACCTTCCAGTTTATTGGAATCCTGAATCTGTTTCAATTGGCTACTTGTGTCTCTGTGCTTTTCCTCCATCTGGAGAAGTTCCTCATTCAGATGCAAGTTCTCCTTATTCTTCTCGCTGATTTGCTGCCGCGCTTTCTCCAAATCCTGACACAGCTGCTGAGTTTGCTGGTTATATTTGGCCCGATCCTTCTCAAAAATATCACTGAAAAAGTCAGAGAAGGATGGTCAGATGACGTCATGAATCAGCAGTCAAAGGGAGAGATCTGTCAATATCCTTATGCGATAGAGAATGGTTTCATTCTTTAAGTTACCAATTACCCGATGCTGCCAAAGATATCAAACATGATCATTGATTCACATTAACTTACAGCTNCAAATTCAGAAAAAAAATAAAATTGGATTTTGTGTGGTTTTTTTTCTCCTCCGATCCTGTGCATAAAAATAAACCTCTGAAAAAAATAAAACTTCAAATTTCTCAGTTATTTTTTCCTGCTGATGTTGTGTTTCAGCTTCTTGATGTCGAAAAAATAGTGATTGGGAGCCATCATGGTGGAAATATTTCTTCCTCCTCTTCTCCGTAGAGCATTTCAGGATATATTTCGAAAAAAAATCAGTAAATGTTGATTATTTTTTTTATTTTTTTCCCCCCTCCGACATCAGATTTCCAACCAAATTTCCCGTAAACCAACTAATTAAAAAAAAACGGCCTGAGTGAGAGTGACACTAAGACAAGTGACTAACTTCAAGATTGAGCACTTGTTCCTGTAGAGTGTGAGCTCTGGCCTCGTGGGCGATGGATGTAGCCTCCAGTTCATTTAGATCATCCATCAACTTCTTCATCTTATCTCGTGACATGGCCAAATCTGTTTCCACCTTCGCTAACTGGCCTTGAAGGAAGCCAACCTTGTCGTCGAAAATACTCTGAAAAATTCAATGCCAATTTGCAAACTCTCAACTGGTCTCAAAGGAAAGTGAACGCTGAATGACCTGCTACTTGAGTTCCCCAGAGTGGTTTTATTGAGAGACTGGGATATTGAGCGCTTTAGAGACTACATAACAAAGGAAAAGACTACCGGGGTATATGTGACCCGCCACAACAAAGTGAGTCGGAATCGCACAGAAGAAGACCGAAGATGACACCAGACAACAATTACAGAAATCGACAAAGTCAAATTTCAAAATGGGGAGACAATCCTGAAATCAACGAACCGTTGGTCCCCTTGGACATGTTGGGTCTTCTTCTGTGCGCATTCTGACTCATTTTGCTGTGCCGGGTCACATATACAAACTTAACACCCATCTATAAACACCACACGAAAAGTACTACGATACTCACCGATTTATTCTTTGACTCATCAAGGTGCATCTTCATGGTTTCGATCTTCTGCTCGGCGAGTTTACGGTTGGTGATCTCTTCATGGAGTTGAGTCTTCAACATTTCTGACGTCTTTTCTAATGTCTTATTACTATTCGCGGCCTGTTCTTTGGCTTCTGTGGCATTGCTGAGGGCAATTTCAGCAGCCTTCAGTTTGGCAGTTGTCTGAGAATATACAGTACAAGTGGAAGATAAATTGACAGCTAGACAGAGATCAGCATTCCTCCACAAAAAGAGAAAGCCAAATAAGTAAGCACCTATTCCTAGCAAACAACATCTGTACTACTGACGGGAGATTCATTATGTCAGATATTCCAGTCCATTTACATTCAGCAAGCCTAGAGGAATCCCACTGATGTCATCAAATCATGTGACTGGACGTCAAAATGACGCAAACTGGCGTCAATAGGGTGCTACAGGACGCGACAACACATGAAATAACGTCATTGCGGCATCGTGACGTTCCTTCAGGAAACACGTGGTCAATTTGACGTCCAGCGTGGACTTTATGACGTCACGTGGGATTCCTCTATTAGCTAACACCATCAAGCCATGAATGGCTTTCAGAGACAGGCACTAGAGTTTCTCAGATCACTTTTGAGACGAGACATGTGGTTGAGCATCACTGGGTCATCTTATACCTTATTGAGTTTCTCCTTGAGTTCATTCCTGTCCTTTTCCAGTTTGGAGGAATTATCGTGATAGACCTGTTTCAGCTCAGCAACATCCCCATGAAGCCTGTCCTGTTGTTCGTGAAGCTTCTCACGTAATGAGGCATTGTGTTCTTTCAGTTTGTCCATGTTCTCCTGGAAACAGATTCCAATTTAAGGTTACTTCAGTACTAAATATAGAAAAACTCTCCAGAAACCTTGACTGATTATTCAACCCATCTCTTGTTGGCGTATTCAGCTGTCTATTTTCTCCATCATTGGCACTGTGTAACTGAATTTCAACTCGTTAGCAATTTCATTATTTGTGACCTGTGCCAGCAAAATGATTCGGAATGCGCTGGCAAGAAGACTCAACATGACACCAGAGAACAACTCTAGAAATTGACAGAGTCAAATTTCACAATGGCCAGACAATACTGAAATCAACAATCCATTGGCAGGGCCGTATTTAACTTTTTGGTCCGGGGGGGCGGGGGGGGGCAGAGGACCTCTTTTTGCCATTTTTTGCCTAAAATCTGCATGAAAATCACATTTTTTGCTTGGCTCTGGGGCCAGGGGGCAACTGCCCCCCCCCCCATAAATACGGCCCTGATTGGTGCACTTTGGGTCTTCTTCTCTGCGCATTCTGACACATTTTGCTGGCACGGGTCACATTTTTTCCTCCACAAAGTCCGTCCGGTAAGAGGGATAGCATTCTTCTCACCTGAAGTTGTTTGATCGCCTCCTTTTGTGACACATTCTCCGTCTTAACGTGGCCCATCAACATCTTGGAATCATGAAGTTCTGAGTGCATCTGCTGTTGCCTCACTTCCAGTTCCTGCCTCACATTCATTTCATGTTCAAGATCCTGGATGGTCTTCTGGTTGCTGAGAATCAAAACATCGCGCTGGCGAAGTTCTTCCTTCAGGTCATCATTCTCTGCCCTAACACGAAGGAGTTGCATTTCGATTGTGTCCCGATCGCGGTGGATGTTGGACTTTTCCTGTTCAAATTCCCGTTGGATATTTTCCACATCTTGGTGGCATTTGTCCTGGAGGCGGCTGACCAGAGCATTTTTGTCTTCCAGCTTGTGACTCATCTCTTGCAGTTCTGTTGTGTTAATGAAGAAAATAAACAATAAACAAACAGAAAAGGTATTAACTTGCAACCACACATAATGCAGCCACGGAATTTCTGCATTGAACAATTCTTTTCCTACCAAATACCATATAAGCCTCCAACTGTATCCGGTAGAATCTTTTTTCTTGGTGACACCACTACTAAAAGCTCTAAGACTAACAAAGTTCAAAGTAGATTCCCATGCATACAGTATAGAGCTTGTGCAGCGGCTCATTATGACGTCACGTTTGACCGTCGGTCCACCATGCTGGCGGTCAACGACAAAGTGCGCCACGTGCAGACTGCGTCATGGTTGAAGACAGAACACTCCATTTGCGCTGACGACAAACTGCACCACGTGGGTCGCCGACGTCATTTGACGTCAGTTTGACCGGCAAGATGGCAGATTTTTTCGTGATGACGTCACCTGCACAAGCTCTATACACACTATCAGTACGTACACAAATTCACCTATGCACAGACTACATGCATGCCTACAGATTCTTCAGGGCACACACTACCTGTATATTGTGTATTGTGATATGTACTTATGCAGGAAGGAATGCAGTGTGGTGTAAAGGCTCGTGTGACTCCTGGTCATGGCTGACTACATCTCTCTCTCTTGTCCACAGGACCCGAGCCCTGATGATTCAACCAACAACAGAGAAGATACGCATGAAGTACAATTTATAGATTACCTGCAAAGAGTTTCTGCTTGTCCAACTTGTATTGATCAGCGGTTTCCCTTGTAACTGCCAGCTGGGCTGAGACTGTTTTAAGCTCTGTGGAAAGAGACTCAGCATGGCTCGACTCCATGGCGGCTTTGTCTCCTAAGAATCTGGACTGCTCCTAAAAAGTCAATTTGCAGCATGTTATTCTTGTAGTACACCATGGAATATTGAGTCTTGAACAAAATATTAGAGCAGATTTGGCCCATCTTGCAATAAGAAGATGAATAGAGCAATGACAGTATCTGGCAATACTTTGACAATCAGTCAGTTGACAAACAGTCAGTTATCAGTATCCAAACTCCAAGGGTTGTATTCTAGAAGTTTCCTTAACTCTATGGTCTACCTTTAGCTATTGTTTGCAGCGCAAAATACAAATGGTTAAAGTGGACCTTAGAGTAAGGAGGCTTCTAGAATACGGGCCCAAGTCTTTTTCTTATGTCTGCATTTTGTTGACTTACTCTGACACTTTCTAGTGATCTCCGCTCAGCATCAAGATTGTTGAGCACCTCATCATAATCTGACTGGAGAAGTTGCACCCTCTGCTGGCCAAGGCTGACCTCATCTCGTAACTGGTCACCTTTCAACCGCTCTTCACGTAACTAAACGAATTTATTAAACTTAATTTTGGACAAAATGCCACAAAAATAGTTCAATAAGAAGTTGGCAGTTTTTGAGTAACACAACAGAAAACAAGATTCCCCACAATAATGGTGCAGCTACATCTACACAATACTCATATACATATTAAGTGTAGGTTTACGATTTTCATCTCAGAAATCCGATTATTCTCATCATTCTACCAACAGGTTAGTCCTATCACACCCTGTGTGTAATACCAAAATTTTGTAGCTCGTATATTTCATGAGCGAAGCCTAAGGATTAAGCATAGGGAAGCAGAACTGAGCTCTACTCAAGCCCACACTACAAACTGACCTCATCACCTTTAATCTGCAAAATAACACTAATACTGTGACTGTCATACAAACTGAACGATACACATCTTTTGAAGCTCGGCACAGAATAATGAACTCAAAAAAATTTTTTTTGTTAAATATCTTTGCAAGTTGCGCAAATTGAAGTTACCATAAGATCCGGAGTTGCTAATTTGTCAAGCCATGGTACCCCAACCTCCCCGTCCCTCCCAGCAAACCATGAAACAACAAAACAAACATAGAATACATCAACTTACAGCATTCTTCTCCATTTCGAGTTGCTTCTCCAGGGTAACATTTGCTTTTGTTAGGTTCCTCACGTCCTCTGTCAAATGATCATTCTGAACTTTTAGCTGTCCATGATCAGACTGAAGGAAGTTCTGTGACTTGTTCGTATGATGCAACTCGGTTTCCAAAGCTACAATCCTGTTCTCTTTCTCGTGGAGTTGCTTTTCCGCATACTTCTGTGCATCATCAGATCTATCAAGCTGCAACAGTCAAGAAAAGACATTACCACTGATTTTATTTACCACCAACAGTTAGGTATGTGATCAAGCCAAGGGTAGAAACAACCAGAACACCACTGATCATACCCCTTGGTATACATGTATAGTCATGTTAACAAATTACTCATTCCTTAATACCTATTTCTAGCTTCATATTCATCTCCAAGAAGGAAACTAACAACAATGCTACACGAACACAGACCTTTCTAGCCAATTCAACAAGTTCTTCTTTCTTCAATGCCAAAATCTCCCGTTCTTTGTCAAGATCTTTCTGCAGCTGATACTTCTCCATTTGAAGGGCAGTTTTTTCGTTGACCAGACGTTGGTTGACTTCCACAGATGCCGAATTCTCCTTCACCCGTGTAGTCAGCTCCTCTTGGAGTTTTTGCTGATCCTCATGAGTTCTCAGATTTTCTTCCTTCAGTAAGACAACCTTCTTCCTCTGAGATTCAATCTCATCTTTAAAGCGACTGTAAACAAACAAAACTTAAAGCCTTAATACAGAGAACACCGTGTCTGATTTGAACATGCCTGTGTTTTACACAACTAAACTTTTAAATGCTAGTAACTGCGGCCATGAATTTGCCATGAAGAATACTTACACAGCGTTCTCATTGAGACTTGCAATCTCTCTCTCCTTGGCATCTATCTGTCTCTTGGCAGCCTCCAACTCCAGCACAACCTTCCTATTACCCATTGAGAGATTTTTACACTGTTCCTCTTTGTCCATGTGGATTTTTCTCGTCTCCTCTTCCATCTGTCGTGTGGCCGCCTTGACTTCCAGATCACGTTTCGAGAGTTCAGTATCCAACATGTCCTTTTCTCTCTTGTACATGTTGCACTCATCAACTGCAGCCTGTACAGGAAGAACTAGACATACAGTGATTGCGAGCAATCACTAATTATACCCCCGCTGTGGTGCCGGAACGGTCCTCGTGGCTAAGGTGAAAACTTGTTATTGAGGGCAGGTGATAAAGAAATGGGCAGGAGATTTTTTGGGAAAAGGTCATTTAAGGGCGAATGAGCACAGGGAGTGGTTTTTAGTAACACAAAGGTTCCTTGCAAAAATATAGGGCTCCAATTTCACCAATGGGTAAAATAAAATTCTGTTGGCTCCTTTTATACAGCCACTGCCAGGCTACTATTTTTCCTATTTTTGACCAAGAATATCTGTCATTTGGAGTGTCGTACTCCATCAGCAGTTGATCGAGACCCTGTTTTGGCTGCACTTATTTTTGGTCCAGCTGGACCTCTGAAATATGGTTGTTGTACTGGCAGTGTGGCAATTTTGATTTTGGTTGTTGGTAATTGTATGGCTATAGAGAAGACCTTCACTTGAAGAACGTGTGTGGAGATCAATGACAGAAAATGGTACACCGTAAGAGCTCACCACAGGTGAGCTAATGAAAGCAATCCCTACAGTCGTTTTGCCTTAATTGAGCGGAAACCGAAATCAAGACGGCAGCCAAGGCGGCCATATTGGATGCGCTAGGAGTCTGATTTTCTAAAGGAACCTTCCTATGGTCAATAGGAATCTACCACATTAAAACGAAAGCAATCCTTGCAGTCGTTCTCCCTTAAATGAGCGGAAACCGAAATCAAGACGGCAGCCATGGCGGCCATATTGGATGCGCTACGAGTCCGATTTTCGAAAGGAACCTTCCTATGGTCAATATGAATGTACCACGTTGAAACGAAAGCAATCCCTGCAGTCGTTCTCCCTTAAATGAGCGGAAACCGAAAGGCGAACGCACACACGAACGAACGAACGCACGAACACACGCACACACGGACGAGTTGAAAACAGTATACCCCCACCAACTCGTTGGCGGGGGTATAAAAACAACGCTGAGAATACCTGAAGACTATTTGAAACTTTTTGGCATGTGGACAGTCTGTATAAGTAGAAATTGCAAATTTCATTTGCTACACCCAATCCAAACTAACATGATCCACAAAAATGATCGAAGAAGTCATGACAGCAGGCACGGATCCAGAGGGGGGCGGAAGGGGCGTACGTCTTCCCTATTTTTGGCAGAGCAATGATTTTTTTAGCAAGAAAAATTCAATCACAACATAAAAAATTCGAGTATTTTGCTCTCAGATGCCAGGAAAATGCATCTAAAAGCCCGTTTGGGCTTCCCGCTTTCGTTGTCCGCCGCCTCCGTCGAGCTACGCCCACCCTTTCTGTCAACCCTGGATCCGTGCCTGTGACAGAACACCTATGAGCCAAAAATCAAATGAGTTTTGCCAAGGCTTACTGGCATAACGATTTACCTCAAGTTTCTGTTGTATTTCAAGCTTTTCAGTCTTCAGTTGAGCATTGAGGGTCTTTTCTTTTGCAAGGTCTTGCTTGCATTCGTGCAACTGAAAGGCAAACAAATAGTTCAAGGTCAAAACTGCCATAACCGAAGGTTACTGTGCAATATGACTTCCCCAGTGGCAATGGGATGAGTGCAATTGCAGAAGGAATATACAAGTGAATGTCGAATTCAAGCACACATGCCACAGCCAGAAGCATGCACCTTAAATTTATTTATATACTGTAAAGCAAGATAATTTCGCGGCTGGAAATTTTCACGAATCAAGAATTATAGACATATTCACGGCAGGATATTTTCGCGAGTCTCTGCCATTTTTTTCTATTTTTTTTCACGGACCATATTTATCACTTGCGTGTACTCATATTCGCGACAGGAAATTTTCGCGACTCATACACTCTCGCGAAATTCGCGAAAATTTCCTGCACGCGAAATTTTCCTGCTTTACAGTATAAACAGTCTAAAGCATTCAGATAGCGTCAATGCTTGCTTACACAATGTCAATGAAGTAGTGGGTGAGACTCCCATTATTTTCTCAAAGACTGATGATTGCAGTCCACCTGCAATAAGGGTATGACATACATGTACATCACATGTACACTGAGTGGGATCCATGGCTGTTTTCATCTTTTCAACTCGAGGCAAATAGCTTGTTCAGTTGTGAATTAGCTAGTCCAACTTCAAGGGACAACACATGGAGAACATTTAGAAAGAATGCTAGACATGGTTTTTTCAGCTACGAGCCTAGCCAGTGCTATTAAAGAATGAGTGACAGAAACTAGCCTGAAGCACTTTATAGAAAGATACCTCTAGATTTTAATCATCTTTTCATTCAATAGAAGTCACATCAATCAGAACGATTGGACTATGCCAAGTTTTACACGAGCTATGTCTTCTGAATTATGGCACAAAAACAGTTTTACGAACGTCTAGGTACTTACTTCAATTGCTCTATCTGTCAAGTCTGCTTGGGCAAGATCCAGGTCCTGCTGCAATGAGTCTAGCACATTCTTGTTGTCCAGTTCAGTACCACTCAACTGACGGATAATGCCAGCCTTCTGGTCAAGTTGAACCTGGTAGCTATCAAGCTAAATAGAACAAAAATATGAGTAATTTCTGTTAGTTATATCTGATAAGTATTTTTATTTAAGACTGCCAACTTCCACATTATTTGAAACCAGGGCCCAAATCCATAAAACCTTGCCAGGCTTAGTTGCCTGCTAAAGTGCCCAGTTTGTATAGGCCGATGTACACAACTAGCAACCAACTAAGCTAGCAAGGTTTTATGGATTTGAGCGCTGGTCTTCAGTGAGCAGTAGAACATAGCCTAGACTTGAAATGGTAATGTTGTGTTTGCCAGGGCACGTACAACAAACAGTATGATACTCAGTAAGTTATCATTTCAGCACACATTAAGTAGCATTTGAAGTGAAAACAAAACAATGTTTAACTGCATAAACATTCCCCTGGCCTGAGATAGTGTGCATATTTTCTAGTCAAAGAGAATACGTTACAAATCATGTTGAATATTTGGCAACCAGGACCCATATTCATAAAACCCTGCTAGGCTTAGTTGCCTGCTAAAGTGCCTAGTTTGTGCAGGCCAATGTACACAACTAGCAGCCAACTAAGCTGGCAAGGTTTTATGAATATGGGCCCTGATTTCTATATCATTGTCATTCAGAGGTCAACTCTGCTGTACCCTCATTCAAAAGATAGTTTGAAGTAAAGGTTTTGTCATCGAATGAAAAATGTGATGGTGAAGTACTCCCAACAAACATGAGTGACACTGACAGAATGTGCCTATGAGAAACCAACATTTGTGTGGCATCTGTGCAAAGTGTGATGGGCTTTGCTGTACGTTGAAATATACCTCAGATGAATGAAGTGAAGATGTACAGCTTTACATGTGTTGGTGGTATATGACCAAATTGAGCACTAACTTCAACCCCAACATG
This sequence comes from Notospermus geniculatus, assembly GCA_002633025.1. NCBI lineage: Eukaryota > Metazoa > Nemertea > Pilidiophora > Heteronemertea > Lineidae > Notospermus > Notospermus geniculatus. Next base: position 164,598 of record NMRB01001146.1, on the reverse strand, counting down.
CCCATGCCCAAGAAAGGTGGGTTTTTCTTGCATGATCAAGCAAATGGCAGCACTCACACCATCTACTGATGTGACATTGGGATAATCCCAGAGATCTAACAAGCAGTTGACCTTTCCGAGGTTACCATTGAAGCAGATGCGAAAGATTCTCTGACAGATCCACCCAACAGTGCTAATTTGGTCATTTTCAAACTTTCTGGTAACAACAAGTGGGCACTCTAACAGTCAAAACCAATGACAGCACAGAAAATTGCAAAGTAATCTTACTTGTACTACAGGCAGAAACTACAGCAGCCTAGAATATAATGGCTACTTGAGTAAATGAACACACTTTAAACAGTACCCAATTAAAACATATTGTCCAACAACAACAAAAACAATCATTTATAAGGTGATATAACATGGACGATGACAAAAACTGATGCCAATTCATTGTTCTTGGCATTCCCACCTTGATTTCCTGAACAGACAGCTGTGTAGTTGATTAAATAAAACACATTTGGAATGTCAACTTGATTTGTCACTCAGATTTTGCAAAATTACACATGGCAAAAACTGTACCAGTATTTGCTACGAGAAAACCTTTAGCTGAAACCTCGACAAAACCAGGAAATATCATGCATGTTTTGACTTTGTGAGCAATCGGATGCATTAGGTGTGAGGTAAGAAAACATGCTGCCAACAATATCAATTCTACCTTAACCATGCACAAGAAGACAATTGTCATGATTCATGCCCTTTCTTGTACTGGTAAGTACCTGCTGGTTCCTCTGAGGCTAAGGATGGACATATTCTTAGTGAATATCGATGTTCGAGACCATTGTATACTACTAACTCAGTAAAAAGTTTTGTGTTCAAGAAAAAGGAAAGTAGAAAGATGTCTTCAGTTCAATCTAGTTTAGAGATTGATCCTAGAAAATAAACATTCTGGCCCGAACTTATAAAGGATGTCTATCTCTTAGACAAGTCTAACTCGCCAAGACAAGTCTAAATCAGTCGTCTAGCTTAAACTGCGATTACAGAAGGATGTCTAGCTTGGACGTGTCTAAACCTGCCGTCCAAAGATAGACAACGGTGTCTAAATAACAAAGGAATCGCAAAACATGCCAGGGGGCTTGTTTTGCAGTTGTCTAAGCTTGTGATTCATTCATAATTTCAAGTTTTATGGTCTTAAAAGGTGTCCTATTCGCCCTAGATTATCTGTATGAAAAGAAAACGTGGCTATGAAAAATATTCAAGGAAATATGCCGGAAAATTAGGTGGGCATTTACTTTTGACTAAGGGTGTACGATCCATCCAGTCACAACAGCGAATAGGCCTATATGATGAATGCCGCGCAAATGAGGTCCATCTAAGGTATGCCCCTTTACAATTCATTATATAATCGTCTCAACAAAGGTATTGCGGTCGCCGATACATGCTTAATCACCTGTTGGACTTGACTAGCTAGACTGACGTCCTTGCCTTGTTCGAAATTCCGATAAACACCAGTGTTTTGGTAGACTTGTCTAACAGTTATCTTACAAATGTTTAGGCTTAAACAAGTCCAAGTTAGACAGGCGAAAAACACCTTTTATAAGTTCGGGCCTCTATGTCCTGGCTGAAGGGATCAACTTCATGGAGAAGATATTGCATCCTCGAAAAAAAATAGCGAAAGGTTCACAGAGCAGTTGATTCATCCTAGACCAAGAGACAGGGCAGTTGATTCATCCTAGAGAAAGAGACGGGGCAGTTGCTTCATCCTAGAGAAAGATGGGGCAGTTGATTCATCCTAGAGAAAGAGATAGAGCAATTGATTCATCCTAGAGAGACAGGGCACATGATTCATCCTAGATAGAGACAGAGCAGTTGATTCATCCTAGAGAAAGAGATAGAGCAGTTGATTCATCCTAGAGAAAGAGATAGAGCAGTTGATTCATCCTCAAGAAAGAGGTAGAGCAGTTGTTTCATCCTAGAGAAGAAGACAGGGCAGTCGGTTCATCCTAAAGAAAGAGACATAGCAGTCGGTTCATCCTAGAGTAAGAGACAAGGCAATTGTTTCATCCTAGATAAAGGCTGAGGGAGAGCTACTGATATATCCTAGAGAAAGTGGCAGGGATGTTGGTTAGTATCCTAGGGAAGATGTTGATTCAGATTCATCCTAGTTAGCAGCAGTCTATCCTACAGAGCCTGAGGCCCTCACCTCAGCAGCCAACTGTGTACTGGTATCCTGTTCCATCAGGAATAGCTGTTTGGTTCTCTGAAGCTCATTCTCTGATTCCTGGTACTTGGCAGTGACTTGGATTAACTGGAGCTCCTTCTCTGATAGTTCATTCTCTAAGGCAAGTTTCTGTAGATAAACAATGTAAACAATGATTATAAGCATAGGATATCTGATATTGATTTTTTTGAGTCCACAATTTTTGCAAGGTGTCATTCTTTAATATCATGAAAATAAGAGTGATGAATCAACGTGTCGTGTCGAATGATAACACAAAACTGCTTATTTGTCTGTTGGAGATTTATTTACCACACACACACATACCTGTGATTCAGCAGCATGAGTTGCCTTAGAATTACGCTCCAATTTAGCCTGATTTAATTCAATCTGTTTATTCAAGTGATCGACACGCTCCTCAAACTGCACCTTCTCGGCACAGACTGCATTGTATTTATCCTGCCAGTGCCTGACTTCAGCTTGGAGACCTTGGATCTTGAAAAAGTGAGTGTACAGTGAGTGCAAGAAAAAAGAAATGTGATGATTGGGTGACAACATCCATTGCCGACACAGAAGGTGTGAATTGATAACAGCATACCGTAATACCCATAAACAGCTGAACAAAATTTGTATGTGNGTTATATATGTTATGTATCCTTATTAGCTACACCTATGATAAAAATTTGAAGATGATCTAGTCATTAGTTCAGGAGTTATTGTACTTTTTGTGTTTTTGGTTTCCGCCACCTGGTGGCCAAACTGAGAGTCGAATCGGACCGAAACTTGGTGTCGTGGGTCATCTGACCTAGGGGTATATATGTACCAAGTTTCAGATCAATAGCTCCAGCGGTTACGAAACGTGCCCTGCTAACGGACAACGACGACGACGACGACGGACGACGACGACGACGACGACGGACGACGGACGCTGCACCATCGTAATAGCTCACCCCAGTGAGCTAAAAATTACAACATAATATCCCGTTTCGGGCACAACCTCCCAGTCGGGAGATGCAAAATCCCAATCGGGAGGTGATCTCCCGATGCGGCAAAAGTTCCTGACTGATGAGTATACACCATTATGTATTGAAATACATGTACGATAAATTTATGATTAAAAGCCTACCTCAGCTTGCAGCTTGTCTAACTTATGCCTCTGTAGATCTGACACTTCCTGACTGAGACCGAGTGAGGCATTATTCAACTGCACCTGGGCATCCTCCAACTGCTGGGTCTTTGACACCAACTGGGCTTTCAACGTTTGTACTTCACCCTCTAAGTGGGAGAGTATCCTGTTCTGCTGCTTTACCTGACCAGATAGGGCATCACGTTCTGCTGTCAGCGATTCTACTTGAGCTGTAAAAGAGAGGTGACAAAGAGGAATTTACTTTTCAGTTGCAATGCTATCGCATGTTCAGCATTTTGCAGTTTTTCACCCATCTGAGCCTGACGGTCAATTTGGCCAGTTGTCACCATAAATCAACAAGTGTTACTGTTGGCAACAAAATGGTGGCAGCAAAATGGGAATCAATGTCATTTTCCCATTCACATGCTCAGTGGTTTCAACAGGGACAGAACTTGCTCTAAGAGTACGGTAATACCTTCGCTTCTCAAAGAGGTGAGGGATGCAAAATTTTGAAATGACTTGGGGAGTTTACGCCAACTACTGACGGCTGCAGCAGGGTCTTGTCCCAACACCAAGGTCTAAAAAGCTACTGATACATTTATGATACACAACTTCATAGTTTGGTTAATACTGTAGTGTAGCAGCATGCAATTGAGTCCATTTCTCCAAAGACAAGCAACAGAATGTCATCAATTATATCATTCACCAGCAGGTACATTTTTCTACAGAATGGATAGAAGGGAAAACTGTTGGTTCAAACTCTTCCCAAAGTTACATGTAGCTTTTGAGGAATTCCAAGCAAAAGGTGCCATAAACTCCGGTCAAGAATTGAACTACTGTACATTGTTAATGATACTGCCAAAAGTATTTGGACAGATACCCAACAAGAGTGAAACCTTTACCAAGGAATAATATTCAAGCCGAATTGAATAACCTACTGCAGAATATGGCAATCTATCTAGAGACTAACTAAAGGCATTTGAATCATCAAATAAGACAGACGAACCTAAGCCAAGAAGGTTAGCCATACAGGGGTTGACTACTAGTAAATGTGATAACAATATTGACGTAGGAAAAATCGAGGTTTGAAGCATATTCAGCTGCTGCTCAAGACCAGGGCTTGAACATGAGAGACTAGGGATTAATGTCAGGATTTCAGCCTCTGAATATCATGCACGAACATCGTATCTACATGTATTCCCATCAGACCACTTTAGTATTTACTGTTACCTGTTTTTTGTACAGTGCCACGCAGTGAAATCCCCATAAACTGGTATTTGCCTAAAATCACACAACAACAGCATGTTGACTGCAAAGTTGTTCCTTCATTGTTATTATCAAGAGTTTGTTAAGGACATGATAACCCACTAACATTGCTGGCAACTACTGGTAGATCTACATGTAGATTTATATGAATACAACACTATGACTAAGATAGAAATACTTCCAATTTTAAAGTGAACATGAATGTGATGGCATCATGTTGTGCCTGAAATCTGTGTATCAAAAGAAATGACAGAATTTTGACTTGCCACCAAAGATAACGTGATAGAAAATAAAAGCCAGAACCAGCTGAAATGGGTTAAATTACCTGTTTTTGGAGCACTATTATTACGTCTTAACGCTAGGGGCCCAAATGTGGGAACCCAAAAACCACCTAGAATCAGAGTAATTTGAGGACAAAGTGACCTTAAGTTCATCCATGTTGACTGAAATTCTGAACTCTTTCATATCTTTGATAAAATAATGATGTATCAATCGTCACTTTATTATTTGGTATAACAAACTCAAACAATCTCTACGTATATCAGTTGGGAAATCTCCTCATAGAGGTTATGACTACATCTAATGTACAGTTTCCCAACACATGTTTGTACAAGGATAATGATATGTACAAGGACAATGATAGGCCATAATTGAATATACACACACACTGATGCCAATGAAATCTGAAAGCAACACAAGCAATGATAGTTTCCCAATGAATTCACCAACCTTCAGCCCCTTGTTCTCTCTTCGATGCTTTGCCAGTAGGACTGGACGACATCCCCAGATTCATCCGTAATGCTTCATTCTCTGCATTGATCCCAGCAAGACGATCCTCCAGCGTCTTGATCTGGGCAATGTGCTTGTGTTTGTCTTGAATCAGGTTGCCAATCTGACTGAAAAGATGGAAGAGAAAACTGAATACATGTACTTATGCAATTTTCTCCTAATATCGCTTTAGCCACACATAACTGCACTGAAAAGAAAATATAGTTAACTGATTCAGCTTTCCTATTTTTTTTTCTCGTAATTTTCAGTGATTTTTTCAGATGTTTACGGGATTTTACTTACGTCCTGAGTGCAGTTTCCATTTCTTCCCGATGTCGCTTCTCATCCGACAGCGACTCTTCCAAGTTGAGCACCTTCGTATCATACTTGGTCTTCTCCAATACCAAATTCTGTAAACCAAAAAGTGAAAATGTCGACTTAAAAACATTTGTCACAAGATGTAAAATCTGAAGAAAAATCTGACCCACAGGGAATAAATCCAGGAAATACTCCTAGAATTTGTTGTGGTGATCTAGTTTTCTTTAGCACCATCATCCCAAAATTGGGAGTTATTTTTATGGCATGCAGTGCTTTCTATCAAACAATTTGATGAACCAATATATTTTTAAGAACTGAATGCATTGCAGTCTATAGCATTGGTAATGTCTTCCTGCCATAACCACCTCACGAAACCCTGGTTCATGCGACTGATCAGAAAACCATATTACCCTAAGATTAGATGCAATATTGTTCTTGTCCACTTTGAGATGATGTAATTGTAACTCCCATTCCTTCAACATTTTCACCGCTTCATCTCTCTTGTACCACAAGGTGTGAACAATCTCCTCCTCCTGCCCGTTACGGAGCCCTAACTCTTTTTCTATGTGCCGTAACAACTGTTTGTACTCTTCAGAATTCTGAAAGTGCAGTGAACGAGTTCTGCTAAATGTGACATTGAACGGAAAAGACATGAAGGAAATCAAAGGTGACATTTTGTGAGTGAAGCTGATAAACATCTCCTTAAGCAGTTCTTCCACGTCACAATATTATTGCACAATATGGGGCCCAAAATGGGTGTGCAGTGTGATTTGCTTCTGGCATAATGGATGGAAGAAGGATTGGCAATAATATTGCCAATTTTGATCCTCGTATTGTGCAATAATATTGCACGTCGATAGGCCGCTTTAGATAAGGATGGGTTAGCACTCACGTAATTCACACATTTTTGGAAAGGTGTCAAGAGTCAAAAGGATAAACAGAGACTAAATAATAACGACACAACCTACCTTTTTATAACTTGGGATTTTGATTGGTACATTGGCTCTACGTATGACACCATCTTCATTCAGCGCCTGGTAACATGTTGGGACATTATTTGATAAGGCTGTAGACATTGCTTCATTCTCGTCCCGAAGATCCCGCACTCGTTGTTCCAGATTCTTTATCCGGTTCTTCTCTCGTTCCCATTTACGCCGGAGCTCTTTCTCGTTTACCTGGACACGAAATGATAAAAGATGAACAATGACTCGCAGCACTGGTCTTATTATCATATCTTGAAAGACCAAGGCCTATGAATTTGGAATGTTGAATAACACTACATTCAATCACTGTACTTACCTGTAACTTTGCATTCTCATTGATTAACTTTTCTTCTACTTCTGAGAGTTTTCCTGCTCTGTCAGCTCTTTCTGACTGGAGACGATCTTCTGTGACCTTCAAACGCTTCTCAATGGACTTGACCTATAGGTTTTACAAGGTAGGAGTGCGAAAAGGAGGTCGAAAAGAAGGGAAGCAAGGAAAGGGTGGATGGAAGAATGAAAGATAGAAGGAAGAAGAAGTACAAAGGAGGTAAGGTTCAGTAAATTTTAGAAGCAGAGAAAACAAATACAGTATTTCAGACGATGGAAAGAGGAAGAAAGGAAATGGAAGAAAGGAAATGGAAGAAAGGAATGAATTTTTTAAGATGATATCAGAAAACAGGGAAAAGTGAAAGAATGGTGAAAAGAAGGAAAGACATGAATAAGTTGAAAATAGAAAAAAGATGTGAATATAGGACAGGAAATTCAGGTAGAGGAAAAGAGAAAAAGAAAAAAGACAACGCATTAGTACTGAGCTCCATGCAAAGAGAATATTGTAATTTACACAAGGAATTGATCGACTAGAAGATAGGTTTCTCCCGAGAGAGGAGTGGGCCCTGTGGCTCATTAAGAACAGGCACTTCAAGGTTGTTCACTGAAAGTGTTGTATAAACCAGTGTAAAAGCTGGGGAACATGGAGCCCCAATTGGCTATTTTAAAGTGAAGATACGGGCTGAGACCTTTAAAATACTCCTGAACCAATCACTGGAACAAGCTGTGTAAGTTACTCTACACCTAAGTTCAAATTAAGTAAAAGTCAAAATCTATCTTATGTGATTATGAAACTCTCACACCAGCAGTATAGCAAGCAGACTGATTAACAAGGCATGATGCTGAACAAAGACCAGGCAAGACATGGATGATATTGCAAAATGAAAAAGCTACTTCTAAAGCTAACCACAAACGAAGAGAACTGGACAAACAAGGAATTCATAATTAAAGCTGACAAATTCTAGGTTTTTTCATGCCAAATCTAAATGCATTTTACAGTATATCATCAACCATTTAGAAGAGAAGATGTAGCACAGAAATACGGTCAACATGCCAGTTGCATGATAACATGGGTAAGCAAACAAAATAAAGGGGTGAAGGAACACAATTGGAATTTCAACCCATTTTTACTGCTATCTCCTAAAACACAGCAAATACAAGTTTTTCGTCTCAAGAACACATCAGCTGCATAGGAAAAAAGTTGTGATACAGATGGCAGAAAAGCATTGTTGGTTCAATATCCTTGTAATATTGGTTGGGAGGGTTGGTCCCAAGTGCTATAGGCTGCACTGACCAATGCCCCAGTAACCTCTTTGGCGCTCTGAAAGATCACAGGTTGCATTCTGGGGCAGGGACTCGTATAGGAAGCGAGATCCATGTGAATCATAAGTATACTGCAAAGTATAGTCATCAGGAGTCTATCTGCTCTTTGAATATACATGTACATGACACCAAAAATAGTAGTCTTTATCTATTTTTGATGACACTCAACCCATTCCACTCCAGCAGGGGTTTGCAGAGAGGAAAAGATGATGGGTTGCACGAGTTTGATGGTTTCAAATGACGTTGCCCATGAAATGCCCTTATTCGGGCCAATATGGCAATTCCTTATACATGCGGCAATGGAAGTACGGAATAGCTGGCCTGGTGCCATGTATAATCAAATACTAGAAAGAACTCCTAAATCCAACGCAAACAATAATGAGCACAGGACAATAGATTCCCTTTTCCAACAGACAGTCAAGAATGAACTGTTAACATACCAGTCTTGGTAAGACTTTAATGATATTCCTGGAAACTAACGATTAACACAGAATGATTGAGAAAGTACGATAACTGGAAGTTTGTCTGTTTTGATACTGGTGAAGAGCACCACTAGTTCACGGGTGGACGGATTAGCAGCATTTGGAAAGCTATTACCGGTAGATGTTCTAGACTATGCCTAGAAAAATTAATATGAGGCTGAAACTTTCTTGGTAAATTAGCTTGTGAGCACAAATAAAAAGATTCTTGGAAAATGGAAGTACATGTACATGTAAATTCATCTCTTTTTTCACATCGAAATGAAGGTGCATTTACATGATGTATGTATATATTTCTGTGATTCTTGTAAGAAGTTCTTTGCCTGAATACGGGGTGGAATAAGACCTCAAAGTTATTGCTATGTCTATTGCCTTGGTTCCAATAAGCATGCCGAAAATGGGGCTAAATACATGCTTATTAGAATGATTGAGAAAGCAGTGTTTCCGCCAGAGGGTACTAAGGGTACTATGGTAGTACCCTGAAAAGAACAGAAAAGGGCCATTTTCTTTAATTTCATGGGATTTTTGCTGATTTTGAAGAAATTAGTACCCTCAAAAAGATTTCTGGCGGAAACCCTGGAAAGACTACAGTAGTTCACTCTTAGGACCAAAATCAAATATAAACATGCTAAACATGACATTTAATGCACATCTCTATTAAAAATGCAGTAGCATATTTCCACAGTGTTAGTTGTGGGCACAGCGGAACACGCATGGCCTGAAATTCAATATTCATAGAACTATTCTACACTCCTGGATGAATAGCATCTGCATGTACAGCGGACTAGGTGATGGCATGTCACTTTTGTGGCTTTGCTGAAGTCTGGTCAGTGGAAAGTGATATTTGGTAGTTAATTCTGAAGAACAGCAGTGAGGCCTAATTCTTGCCATGTTCTCTTGTCAACAGCTATAAGAAAGCTGGTAGAATGGCGAAAAAGTCAGTACTGTGCCAGTGGCCTCACACTGGCCAGAACTTCAGCCCACAATCATGCACATTCCAAGAAAGCCAACCATGACCACCATGATGACCAACTTACAGCATAGGCATTAAACTGCTGATCCTGGAACTGGAAGACGATGGATTATCAGCACTCTTTGGAAAGTATAAGGTATCACAAATAAAAATCCGACGATAAAAAATTAGTTATAATCAATACACAAATCCTTCATAAAAACAATTTAAACACACACAAAACCTAAAAAAAACATCTTAAGAGTTAAATGTTGGATTAGTTTGTTGGTGACATGTATCTTACCCATTTCTATTACACGCATGATTTGATAGAGGAAGAAAAAGATATAAGACTGTGTTTCTTCAAATGACAAAATACCTGAAGTACCAGTGTAATGCTTTGTATGATAGTAGTAGGCAAGCTCTCTATCTGTATGAAGTGCACTGCACGGATCAGGAAAACTTCAGAGCCTGAATCGTAATAATCACCAAAGCAATTGGTTTCAAAGGCACATGATGGAAAGTGCACGCTCGCTCATCGTGGAACTGCATGACAGAGCCAACACTGACACAAGGTTTTGGCTCACAAGATCGAGAGCATAACAATGAAATACGATGCAGTATTTTTGATTGCAATCACCCATACACAGCCACCATTCTCATTCTCATACCTGTTTGTCTGTGACAGTGCCAGCACTGCCACTCTCCAGCTGTTGCTGTAGCATATTCTTCATCTCCGTCAGTCTGACGATATGCTGGGCGGCTTCTTTACGTCGTTCGGCCTCCTCGTGTCGCTGTTTCTCTGATTCTTGGTAAAGGTTTTCAATTTTTGTCAGCTGATCCTGTGAGATGATGAACAATTGAGATTGAAAATTTCACAAATAATTTTGAATCTTCTAAAAGTACCGCCATTCTTCATGTTCGAGAAGAACCAAGAGACCCATAGGCATGAAGAGTGGCCTAAATAGCTTTTCCTGAAAGTCAGCAGAGAAAAACTCCCGCATGAAAGTATGGAAAATGGGACAGAGTAGCTTCTGTTAGGTGATAATTCTTCGTCACCTACCTTATATGCTGAAAGCTCTGCTCGCAGAGTTTCGACCATCTTGATTTTATCCATCTGCACCTTGTTATCACTAGCACCAGATTTCCTGCTCAAGTCAAGCTGTTTCTCAAATGATGAATTCTGAAATTGGAAACAAACATGACATGACAAGGCTGTGGACAATGATCACCTTCACCTCTCACTTTCGTGAAACTTTTTGGCTAAAGTCTGAAAAATTTACCTCAGCTTTGAGCATTTCACTTTCTTTTGTAAGAGATGAGATCTTCCTATTCAGTTCCTGTCGCTCTGAGTCCATTTCCTGCCGAGATTTCCGTTTCAGTGCTGCTATCTGATTGTTGAAATCTTCAATGAGTTCATCATGTTCTTTTTGGCTGGCGAGTATCTGAGACTCAAGCTCTGCAGTTCGGGCTACAATAACAAAATCGAAAAATTATTTTTAAGGCACCTCCAACAAGTGCTGTCCGTGAATTCCTTGTTGCGTGAAAATCATTGGAGCAACATGTCAAATCTTCTGAACCCCACACAGTCACTGACAGTTGTAACTCATCTAGGCCTAAACACATACCTGTATTTCAGTTCAAAAGGAATGTCAATTTTTATAGTCCAAGTATCTTGGCTAACAGACTGGCTAAACCTGTGCCTAATTGCCAGGAAGAAACCATGGGTATGGCACTGTTTTCAAGGGGAATGAGCCATGACAAAGAAGTGCTTGTTAGGGGGGTAATCATCCAATAAATCCTGACACACTTTAGTACAGGAGAGTTACCAATTTAGAGATGTAGTAAAGACTAGATCTTACAGAAAACACCTGCAGATCAAAGCCACTCGTCTAGATATAGATCTGTTCAATTAATGGAGGGGTATTAAAGATGGGTATAAAAACTGACCTCCCCATGGCCATGACTATGACAGAAGGTGCTAAGATCTTCACTGTGTGACCATGCAAAGGACCAATAAGTGGTGTCAAATTCACCTTGCGCTCAAAATCCTTGCAACAAATAAGATATTAAGCCATGTTTTGACATTTGTGCCCTGTACATGTCATGGGGACCACATCAAACAGAAGAAAGGATCCCATATCATACCCCACGCCCAAGGTCTATGAAAGGATCGATGCTTGCTTACCTTGTGATTTGTTGTACTTCTCCTTCACCAGTTTGTTCTCCGACTGCAGACTTGACATCTCGACCTGCATCTTTCTCATTTGACTCTCAAGCATACCTCCTGCATTTTGGAAGAAGACAACAGTGAGATACTGGTAACGTTCTTAATGTCAAATTACCATCAAGAATTTTCCAGGATTACTGGATGGGCAGACAGATTTATTTCCATTGTAAGGTTGGGAAGTTAGAGCCTTGTTTTTTTCCAATCTATGGAGTATTCCCTTGAATTTCAAATTTTTGATTCATTTGGCATACACACAGTCACAGTTGACACAATACAAAAGTTGTAGTGTTACAACTTCCATGTCAAACCGTTGTCAAATTGTATTTGACCTTCTATTCCCTCCGAAAAGGGTACAGGGCTGGAGCTACAAACCAAGGTAAGGAAGTCATATCATGTTAGGGTGATATCAGGAATGGAAGTTCTACTCGGTTAAAGTGACATGCATTGTGAAAAGTGTTGAAGTAAAGTAAAACAAATCAACAGCCCACAAAACATCTTCCAAAAGAGTTCTGTAAAATCTTTCTCAGGCTTTTGGAGGAAATCATTTCAAACAGGGTAAACAAACAATGCCTTTCTACCTTGGCAGGCAAGTTTCAGGTAAAATGATTCGAAAGGAAAGTTCTCTTCTACATCTACATTTTTTTCTCGAAAATTAGAGTGCACAGCAGCACTGAAAACTGCCAATTGTTACTGGGCAAATTAGTCATGTGGAAGTAATGTTGTTATTCATACCTCATCTATAAAGCAATCTACAGATGAATTATCATCACTAAAGCAAGCAATAATGAAGTCATGCAATCATAGAATTAGGTTGTCAGAAGAAAGCAGGCAATCAATTCCTCCAGGGATCCTACAATACAATAATTCTTTGGCCGTGTACATAATCAAGTTGAATAACCAGTACATGTACTGTCGAATGTAGCTATGTTTACGGGAGGAGAAAGACTTGGGAAACTGAAGTAAAATTGGTATCTGAGAAAAAAGGACTTCACTACACGACACATGCAAAGGTATTTACCACCAGGGAGGCAGGATGCAGCCATGGGCAACTCATGACTATAGAATTTGCATCATGCAGGGTTTGAGATGACTTTTTTTCTTGGAATAGAAGTCAGTGACTTCATTAAATCAAGAAAGATGTACCGGTCGTTCTGTGGTAACACAGGCAATCAGTGGCGGATCCAAGGGGGGCGTGCCCGGCGCACGCCCCCCCCCGTTCAGCCGCCGAGCAGCAAAAATTTTCGAAGGCATATAATCAGACGCCTGATTTTCAGTAAAAAGAAAGTTCAATTTGGCCTGCCCAGGTGCCAGGAAATGGCGTTTCAGGCACTTTTACCCCCAATTTTTCGGTGCTTCGCGCCTTCGGCGCTCAGGGGATGGGGTTTGCCCATTCCACGCCCCCCTGTTCGGCAACTCCTGGATCCGCCACTGCCAATAGTTTGTATCTTGATGAACCCACCAAATTGAATAGTTTCGGTATCAAAAGAATTTCTAGAGGGGGGTGCCACCAACAAATTATTCATAAGACAAAGAAAGACTGGACACAAATAAACAAAATGTGAACAAACAATGATTTTTGTGGCCCGTGAAAATGTGTGTGATACATTATCTTTAAATTGAGAGCTCATTATTGACACTTAGGGAGCTTGTCCAAATTATTAGAGGTGAATTTCGGCGATTGTTTGGCGAATTCTGTGCTATCTTTTGGCGATTTTTGAAAAATTCGCCACAAAATCGCCACCAGTTCGCCAAAAAAGCGCCAGAAATTGGCCGAAAATCCGCCGAACGTTCGCCAGAAATTCGCCAGAAAATAGCCAGAAATTCGCCAGAAAATAGCCAGAAATTCGCCAGAAAATAGCCAGAAATTCGCCGAAAGTTCGCCGCCAATTCGCCCGAAAATCGCCAAATATTCGCCACAAGTTCACCTCAAACTTGCTACCAGTTTGACCTCGCAGGAAAAGGCACTGATTTTTCTTCGGAGATCGTTCTTCCGTGCAGGAATTGCATGACATGGAGTCACATCGAACCCATGAAAACAACACTACGCTTCAGCAGCGACACTTGCGGCTGATTGTTGGAACTATTTCATTTGCATGATGTTGAAACTCTTTGCTTGTTTCGTTGACTTTCGCAAAGCTTTCGATATGGTGGACAGAAGGATACTCTTAAGTAAACTGCTTGAAAAGGGTGTTAATGGTAATTTCTTCAAGGTCATTGAATCGATGTACGACCACACAGTGTATACAGTGAAATCATCCTCTGGTTTATCTGATACGATTCCTAGTAATATTGGTATCAAGCAGGGTGATAACTTAAGCCCTTTGCTCTTCGATATCTTTATTGATGATATTTGTAACATGTTTGACAGTCAGTTCCAGGTCAGGATAGCAGATCTAGGCCAGATCTTGATTCCTATCATGCCAGATAACGTCCAGGTCTGGGCCAGATGAGTAATGCTGTCTGGGTCTATGCGTGGAGACGCTTTTTATGCGTGGAGAGTGGAAATTGTTCTAAATATAGCCTGGAACACGTGCATTTTGACGGTTGAACTACATGAACTGACCACTGACCAGTGACGTGACAGCAGCTGGATTATTTATGTTCGACTGTCACTGGGGTTGGAAACTGGTAAGTTTACGAGGGAGGAGGCGTGAGTTTTTTCACGGTATGTTGTATGTAGGCATGCTGGGAGTCCTTTGTTTTTTCGTCTCGTTTTTGTGGGGGCAGATAAACACTGCAGTGCAGCAGTGCACATTTGTCATGAAGTGGGTGCCGTGGTAGGCCTTGCTTGCATCCATCACATGCCTCCCCCACTCTGGCGGGTAGTCCTCCTGCTGGAGTGCGATTAGGCCTAGATCATGAGATAAACTTCCAAGAAAATGTCTGCGGAACAAAGCAGGGTTTATGAAAGCGAGACACAGTGCTGGGAAATACCCCGAGGAGTGCTAAAAATAGAATGTACTACGTCATCAATATGGTTCAAAATGGCGCCCCGTTCCTGTCTTTATATTTTCAGCCATCTATAAAGACAGGGTACCAGTCTAAACTCCTTAGTAAGACCCATCCTACTGTACGGGAGCGAGGTTTGGGGTGCCAACTATCTCAATATTCTCATTGACCCAAAGTCGACTAAAATAGACATTTAAGTATCCGTACCAAATGCTGCAGAATAAACTCTGCAAGCATATCTTACGGGTAAACAGATGCACCTCCAACCTTGCTTCCAGGGCTGAATTAGGGGTTTATCCCCTGCTATATCATATCTTGAAGATCACCCTGAACCATTGGACATGGATTAGATCTCTACCAGATAATAGAATACTTAAGCAAGCATATTTATGGGAACTCCAGCAGATACAAGGAAATCAGTTGAACCATTTCTGGATTTCACATATGAAAAAGCTTGTAACTAACGCTGAGTTGTCAACCTCCTGGGAAGATCTTTCGAAGGATGTTAATGATAAATCAAATGCTATGATCCTCGACTTCTACTCCAGAAAATACGATAAATCCCTACCTCAGCAACTTCTACTTTACCCCAAACTTAGGACATTTCAACATCTATTCAACGGCAACAAAATGCAACCCTATCTAAAAGAAAAAAGCCTAAAAAAATCTTTCCACCTAATTTCCAATCTCCGACTTAGCAGTCACAAGCTTCAAATTGAAGCGGGCAGATTTCTTAAACAAAAACCTGAGGACAGAATATGCCCTGTATGTAATTCTGGAGTGGAAGATGAGGTACATTTTGTGCTTGAGTGTAACAAATACAATGCACTCAGATGTAACTACATCACATCCTTGGAGAACATCGCATTCCTAGATAGATCTAGCTACGATAATTTATCTAATATCCAAAAATTAGCAATGATTCTCAATGCTGACAACTGCCAGGTCTTGCGAGAGACAATAGCATTCCTTAAATCAATATGGGATTTAAGGACACTTATCATGGCTTCATAGGACAACTCCTTAAATGTCTTGTTACCAGTGATACCGGTAGATCTTCTAGCCTCATATATTTTGTCATGTTAATTGTCTTGCATGTATTATTGCCAAAGTACTTATTGTACATTATGTGCAGAATAAATTATTATT
>NMRB01001146.1:124038-147059 GCA_002633025.1 Notospermus geniculatus | reverse complement strand
GCTTGCTTACCTTGTGATTTGTTGTACTTCTCCTTCACCAGTTTGTTCTCCGACTGCAGACTTGACATCTCGACCTGCATCTTTCTCATTTGACTCTCAAGCACCTCCTGCATTTTGGAAGAAGACAACAGTGAGATACTGGTAACGTTCTTAATGTCAAATTACCATCAAGAATTTTCCAGGATTACTGGATGAGCAGACAGATTTATTTCCATTGTAAGGTTGGGAAGTTAGAGCCTTGTTTTTTTCCAATCTATGGAGTATTCCCTTGAATTTCAAATTTTTCATTCATTTGGCATACACACAGTCACAGTTGACACAATACAAAAGTTGTAGTGACGTAGTGTTACAACTTCTATGTCAAACCGTTGTCAAATTGTATTTGACCTTCTATTCCCTCCGAAAAGGGTACAGGGCTGGAGCTACAAACCAAGGTAAGGAAGTCATATCATGTTAGGGTGATATCAGGAACGGAAGTTCTACTCGGTTAAAGTGACATGCATTGTGAAAAGTGTTGTTGAAGTAAAGTAAAACAAATGGACAGCCCACAAAACATCTTCCAAAAGAGTTCTGTAAAATCTTTCTCAGGCTTTTGGGGGAAATCATTTCAAATGGGGTAAACAAACACTGCCTTTCTACCTTGGCAGGCAAGTTTCAGGTAAAAGGATTCGAAAGGAAAGTTCTCTTCTACATCTACATTTTTTTCCCGAAAATTAGAGTGCACAGCAGCACTGAAAACTGCCAATTGTTACTGGGCGGATTAGTCATGTGGAAGTAATGTTATTCATACCTCATCTATAAAGCAATCTACAGATGAATTATCATCACTAAAGCAAGCAATAATGAAGTCATGCAATCATAGAATTAGGTTGTCAGAAGCAAGCAAGCAATCAATTCCTCCAGGGATCCTACAATAGAATAATTCTTTGGCCATGTACATAATCAAGTTGAATAACCAGTACTGTCGAATGTAGCTATGTTTACGGGAGGAGAAAGACTTGGGAAACTGAAGTAAAATTGGTTTCTGAGAAAAAAAGGATTTCACTACATGACACACGCAAAGGTGTTTACCACCAGGGAGGCAGGATGCAGCCATGGGCAACTGACTACAGAATTTGCATCCTGCAGGGTTTGAGATGACTTTTTTTCTTGGAATAGAAGTCAGTGACTTCCTTAAATCAAGAAAGATGAACCGGTACCGGTCGTTCTGTGGTAACACAGGCCAATAGTTTGTATCTTGATGAACCCACCAAATTGAATACTTTCGGTATCAAAAGAATTTCTAGAGGGGGGTGCCACCAACAAATTATTCATAAGACAAAGAAAGACTGGANGAGCTCATTATTGACTCTTAGAGCCCCCCCCCCCCCATGACATCCACTGACCCAAACCCTGCATCACAATTAAAAATTGTCGAGCAGTTGTTGACAAAGCCTCACAGGTGACCTGGATACAACATATATGTGCACAGCCATAGAATTTACCTTCTCAATCAAGAATGATCTGAAGTCCTGTGTCTGAGTGCTCCTGGGGGCAGGAGACGGTGTCATGGAGGCACGGCCATACCCCTGGAGCAGAAAGACTTGACCATCATGACAGAAATGGCATTACAATGACAGTAAAGTCCAACAACGCTTGTCACTTCTGATACCAAATACATGTAGCAATGCAAGACATCAACACAATTTTTTTACTTGATATACAACAAAGAATTTGCTTGGTTTCATATATTGAGACTATTACTTGGGTGATGTGATTAAGAATTTCTTACCTTTTCAGAATCTGGTCTTGGAGAGGGTGCAGGAGAATTGCCGTTCATCTGAGGAACACGAGAAATGAAACTTGTCAGGCATTTATAACTTTACAACTAAAAGACAAGCTACCAATTTATGTCACCACAATTATCAATGGGTACATTATTTTTTTCTCCCAAAACTTTCACCTGATATGAACTTTTCATTTCATGTCGTGCAATTGCAAAGTCCTTCACCAGAATACTACCATAATGCAGTGAAATACACGTTAGACACAAGTGCTGCCATAGTTTGTAAGGAAACAGAAATAACAATTACCATAGCCTTGTTAGAAAGCTTACAATAACCTCCAGAATTTTGAGGAATTCCTACATTATTATGGCAGCAAATATTTGATAGAAATGTGCCGACTCGGTAAAATATACCTGTCTTGTCAGACTGTTGTCGATGTCAGATGTCATGTCAAAGGTCGTGCTAGTCAATGAGTCTTGGTAACCGGAGTCATCACTCCCGCTGGCCAGATTACTCCTCTCGTCTCTGAAGGCTGAATCGATGGCCATTGCCAGAGTCACCTCAGTTGACAATGGACACTGTACTTCCCTGGCTTGAGCATGATCTGAAACCTTTGATTCCCAAAACAATTCATCAATTGGCTCGGCCACTTTCAGTCTCTGCCTCGTTCCATGTGGGCACAGCCGATCCACCACATCTCCTGTGAAGACCATTCCTGGCACATCGAATACACATTTCCGATCTGAACCACATTGCCTTTTGTCCTCCTGGGATTGAGCCAAGTTGGGTAAGGAGTCATGAATCTTATGGCAGTGGCCAAAGATGAGGCCCGGGACGCCAGCACAGCATAACTGCCCTTCATCCACACTGTGTACTTCATTGCCAACACGAGCCAAGCAAGACTGATGTGAACATTTCTCCTGACTAATTCCCGTCTTCACATCTTCCAAAGTCACAAACTTCAAGTCATAATCTGGCGGTAAATTCAGCAAAATACCACTGCATTTACTGCACTCAGTTCCCAAACAACAGTTGCTGTCATCAGATTCCTGTAAATCGACCGTTTCTGATCCTGATGGTCGAGAATTTGAAGGAGAGCCTTCCGATACCATTGTTGAGGAGAGAAGAGGTGGTTCATTGCGATCGGACTGCTGAGGATCACTACTTGAATCCAGTAAATCCAGGTGGGTTCTCAGTTCATTCAAAGACTCTATGAGGACAGTGGCATGGGTTAGGGGCTCCTTCCTTCTCGATAGGTGACCTCTAAGCTTTCTTGGCGGCTTAGTTCTGTTTTGCCAATCACTTTCATCAGGTATATTATTGACGTCGTCTATTTCAAGTTCTATCTCTGATTCTCGTATCCCAGCTTGTGCAACAGCTAAAATACTTTGAATCAATTCCAGTGGTGTATACCCAAATGCAGCGGCAAGAGATTCAACAGTTAAAGCTGCAAGGTCACCTCCTTGGGCCTCGGATGAAGTGGCATTTGACTGATTAATACTAGAAGGGAGAGGCACTCCACTTGAACCACTCAGGCTGGACACAATATCTGACAAAGTTAAAGGTCCCTGAGCTATCTCACTTGATCTGTCCGGCTCTGCAGGGTCAGATGAGTGTTCAGGAAGTCCGATGTCATTTTCTGAAGTTTTAGGGGACGTATTGTCCTCGATACTGGAGGAACTGGACGAATTTTTCAGACATGTCAGAGACTCTTCAACTTTCTCCTTCATTCGTTTCCGCAACAATTCAGATGGAGATTCAGCAACGGTAATAGATGAGCGGTGTTCAAAGAATGAAGAAGCAGTAGTTTCATCGGAGATGGGGTGTTTAGATTTGGGTTCCAACTTCATGCCGTTGTCTTCTTCGTCACTAGAGGAATTTTCTGCTGCAATTGCAAGAAGCTTAGCGAACTGAGCTGATTGTGTCCTTTTAGATAAGTCCACTGATTGATGTTTGTCTTGTTGAGCTGCCTCCCTAGCTTTTCTCGTCAATATCTTCGTTAGCAGATTATATGGTGTCGTATCCATTAAAACGTCTGATTGTTTCAATGAACTATGCTGTGATTCTCTTTCCTCCACTTTCGATAACCTCTCTGAAGCTGTTTCATCAGATATTTCAGGACTCTCATCTTTTTGCCCCTTATCTCCACCACTTGATTCATTTTCAACATCAGTCTCTTCTACATCAGACAGCTCAAATTCTTCTTGCCAATCAACGATCGAACCACGACGAGACCCTGCCCCAGAGCTTGAAGAGCTCACAAGGCACGATGAAGGCCACGGCTCATTGTACTCATCTAAAATATTGCCATGGTGTTCATGTGGGTGATAACTTTCCTCTCCACTTTTTGCAGAACTAACATGATGTCTGAAATCAACTGAGACAGACCTGAGTCTCCCGCTTGCCGACAATGGACGCAATCCGTCAGTACCCCTTTGGAGAGATTTCTGGCCAAGAGAGCCGGAAGATCCGGATTTCGTATGCTTTTTCCACGAATGTGTTCTATCGTCTACCATTTCTCTGTCATGTCGACTCTGATCTATCCCAGCAGAGAGACTTTGCGGAAACATCAGACTTTTAGTCAGCAACTGGCTTTCTTGAGATCCCTGAACCACTTCATCTGAACCAAGACCTTGATAATTTTCTCCAACAGAAGTAGAGGTATTCTGCTGCATGTCTAATGATAATAGACCCCACAAAGGCTGGTGTTTTATTACGGCTTTGTTGAACCTTCCTTTGGACTCCGATGATGGATATAGGAATTCATCCACCTTATCATGGAAATGAACTCGTGATGAAGTACGCTCTCCTGAGGCACTCTCTGACTTCATGACACTTTTCAAGTTGGAGTCATATGGTGAAACATCAACTGTTGGCATTTTCTGAGCACACTGATTTTTATCATCGTCAGCACCAGTTACAACTGTACCATCCGCAACTCTTAGCCTCAATGTTGGCCCAAGTGTGTCTCGTCGTACTTTTTTCACAATGCCCTCAGTCTTCACAAAATCGTCACTGCCATCAAGTACTGCATTCTCATCCCCCAAATATCCTTCAGGTGCGGGGTAAGTCTGTTGATCAATATTAGTCCGACAAGAGGCCTTTATTTCGTTACACTCTTTAGCTTCAATGTCAGCAGTCCTGTCCATAATGTTGGACAGATTACCTTGGATATAATAACCAGCCGAGTCAGAAACAGGTCCGTCATCAACAAATCTTCCTGGAGTCTCTTGTCTTGGTGCAAAGTCGTGCGTGTTAGAGTAATTAGCAATGCCAGTCAAATTCAAACTTTCATCACTTCCATCCTTCATTCGTTCATCAGATGCACTCTCAACATGTCTACCACTGGAAGTACTTACTTTAGATTCGTGAGAGTATCTCAGTTGAGATATGGAATTATGGTAAGGGGATTTTGACCTGTTTGAAGGTGTTGTCCTGCCGTGCTGAGATGACACCTCAGAGTGATCCTCCTCGTAACCAGAGGAATATGGCTCACGGTCCTCCATCACATGTGGTGAGTGGCCTCTATTGATATCTAAGAACAAAAGGATTGCCGATCAAGTTCAATAAAACCTGGCGTCCACTAGGGCGCGGACAAGACGCGGAATGCAAATTTAGTCAATCCGCATTCATTCAGCAACCTCTCGACATATTCTTGAAAGATTCTGTTCACTATCTTTATCATTCCTAAACATTTCCCGGCGTTTCTGCACTTTCAGGAAAGGACAAAATGCTCAAAAGTTATTGACAGGGAAAGAATGCGGAAATAACTTAATTTGCTTCCACAACCCTTCCAAATGTTGTCGGCGCTCTAGTGGATGCCACCCATAAGGGTTGCATTTTGCACTGGTGATTAGGTGCTACCATATTCATTAGCAGAGAACGACAAATTGGTTGTCCGGACGCCCGGGACAACTGATTTTCCCAAACGGACAAGCCATTTCCTCCGATCAGTTGTCCGTGGACAACTGCCCCGAGAGCAACTTTATCATGAAATGTTTTAACATCTAGGCCTACGGGCAATCAACATTTGATACGGACTAACCAAGTTCTGGAATTCAGGTTGTCCGTGGACAACCAGCCAAAAAAACGATTTGTCGTTCTCTGATTAGGTCTGCGTCAAGCTTGTAGATATCTTTTTGAAAAAGTTCAGGGTTACAATGGTTTATGTCTCCTTTGGAACTTCTTCTGACCCTCATACATTGACTTAAAATGTACACTGCAAGTACTGAACACTAACTTGACAGCAGAAATTAGGATACAAACCTAAACGTGTACTCTCCTGAACTGTTCGAGGTGAGAAAGGTGTTCCTGAGAAAAGATTCCGTGTCTCCCTGGGAATCACTCTGTTAGGACTTGGTGATAATGCACGTGCAGGACTATGGCGCAGATGTGGTGACGCTGAACGAATACTGGAAGGTGACTGAGATCGACGAGTTAGGCCCTCCTCTCTGGCCAAAAGGCTGCCATGATGAGGAGCTGAAATAAAGAAATCCATGAAAATTGTGGAATAACAAAACAATCAAATTGTGATGGACAATTTCTTCGAGATTAAGGTTCAAGGCCGCAACATTTCATTTTCAAGCCCCGTTTTACAGTTGAATCAACCCTACCTCTTTGTTGTGCCTCAGACATTTGACCGGCTTTCTCCGCATCACTCTCAATGTGAGGGGAGTGTCGTCCAGATTCTTGATGCGGGCTGTCAGTTGAACGAGCTCTGGAAATTAACAAGGCATTTAGTTTCACTCTGGAGTCTGAGTTCAAGTTACTGTAGGCTTATGCGATACGGTACGTCCCACAATTCTACTTACCTTAGTTCCTCTCCTGATCTCTTCTCAGACATACTACAGTGATCTATACCAAAACTGGATGCACTGGGATGCCTCTGCCCTAAATCATCTTTGTCAGCAGAAAATCTGACTGACTGATTCGGCTTTCCTACAAAGATAATAAATGAAATACATGTATCAACCTGATCGTGAACTTGGGAGATACAAGAAGAGACAAAATGACTGGAGTGTTCCTTGAAACAAAATGGGTTGTGATAGTTCCTGTTGTTATCACAAAAATATGAAATCCTCATCAGTAACCTACTGAAAGTCCATTTCAACATGACAATGGCAAGTATAAACCCAAACGATGCACAGGCAGCAAGAGACCCGTTTTTAGGCTCTGCACCACTTGCAATCAAGTAGCATCAGTATCAACACGGGTATATTATTATTAGATTTCATGCTCCTTCACAAAAATAGGATAAATTCAACATCATGAAACATGACAGACAACATTGACTGCCTAATTGAAAATATTGATTGATTTCTTTCACAGCCAGAATACCTGAAAGGCCAACCATCACACGACAGATTCCGGTACATAGGAATTATCACCAAGCTGCAGCACGTAATGGCGCAAACTTAGNTCGAGCAGTTGTTGACAAAGCCTCACAGGTGACCTGGATACAACATATATGTGCACAGCCATAGAATTTACCTTCTCAATCAAGAATGATCTGAAGTCCTGTGTCTGAGTGCTCCTGGGGGCAGGAGACGGTGTCATGGAGGCACGGCCATACCCCTGGAGCAGAAAGACTTGACCATCATGACAGAAATGGCATTACAATGACAGTAAAGTCCAACAACGCTTGTCACTTCTGATACCAAATACATGTAGCAATGCAAGACATCAACACAATTTTTTTACTTGATATACAACAAAGAATTTGCTTGGTTTCATATATTGAGACTATTACTTGGGTGATGTGATTAAGAATTTCTTACCTTTTCAGAATCTGGTCTTGGAGAGGGTGCAGGAGAATTGCCGTTCATCTGAGGAACACGAGAAATGAAACTTGTCAGGCATTTATAACTTTACAACTAAAAGACAAGCTACCAATTTATGTCACCACAATTATCAATGGGTACATTATTTTTTTCTCCCAAAACTTTCACCTGATATGAACTTTTCATTTCATGTCGTGCAATTGCAAAGTCCTTCACCAGAATACTACCATAATGCAGTGAAATACACGTTAGACACAAGTGCTGCCATAGTTTGTAAGGAAACAGAAATAACAATTACCATAGCCTTGTTAGAAAGCTTACAATAACCTCCAGAATTTTGAGGAATTCCTACATTATTATGGCAGCAAATATTTGATAGAAATGTGCCGACTCGGTAAAATATACCTGTCTTGTCAGACTGTTGTCGATGTCAGATGTCATGTCAAAGGTCGTGCTAGTCAATGAGTCTTGGTAACCGGAGTCATCACTCCCACTGGCCAGATTACCCGTCTCGTCTCTCAAGGCTGGATCGATGACCGTTGCCAGAGTCACTTCAGTTGACAATGGACACTGTACTTCCCTGGCTTGAGCATGATCTGAAACCTTTGATTCCCAAGCGAATTCATCAATTGGCTCGGCCACTTTCAGTCTCTGCCTCATTCCATGTGGGCACAGCCGATCCACCACATCTCCTGTGAAGACCATTCCTGGCACATCGAATACACATTTCCGATCTGAATCGCATTGCTTTTTGTCCTCCTGGGATTGACCCAAGTTGGGTAAGGAGTCGTGTATCTTACGGCAGTGACCAAAGATGAGGCCCGGGACACCAGCACAGCATAACTGCCTTTCATCCACACTGTGTACTTCATTGCCAACACGAGCCAAGCAAGACCGATGTGAACATTTCTCCTGACTAATTCCCGTCTTCACATCTTCCAAAGTCACAAACTTCAAGTCATAATCTGGTGGTAGATTCAGCAAAATACCACTGCATTTGCTGCACTCAGTTCCCAAACAATAGTTGCTGTCATCGGATTCCTGCAAACCGACCGTTTCTGATCCTGATGGTCGAGAATTTGAAGGAAAGCCTTCCGATACCATTGTTGAGGAGAGAAGAGGTGGTTCATTGCGATCGGATTGCTGAGGATCACTACTTGAATCCAGTAAATCCAGGTGGGTTCTCAGTTCATTCAAAGACTCTATGAGGACAGTGGCATGGGTTAGGGGCTCCTTCCTTCTCGATAGGTGACCTCTAAGCTTTCTTGGCGGCTTAGTTCTGTTTTGACAATCACTTTCATCGGGTATATTATTGACGTCATCTATTTCAAGTGTAATCTCCGATTCTCGTATCCCAGCTTGTGCAACAGCTAAAATACTTTGAATCAATTCCAGTGGTGTATACCCAAATGCAGCGGCAAGTGATTCAACAGTTAGAGCTGCAAGGTCACCTCCTTGGGCCTCGGATGAAGTGGCATNCTGATTAATACTACAAGGGAGAGGCACTCCACTTGAACCACTCAGGCTGGACAAAATATCTGACAAAGTTAAAGGTCCCTGAGCTATCTCACTTGATCTGTCCGGCTCTGCAGGGTCAGATGAGTGTTCAGGAAGTCCGATGTCATTTTCTGAAGTTTTAGGGGACGTATTGTCCTCGATACTGGAGGAACTGGACGAATTTTTCAGACATGTCAGAGACTCTTCAACTTTCTCCTTCATTCGTTTCCGCAACAATTCAGATGGAGATTCAGCAACGGTAATAGATGAGCGGTGTTCAAAGAATGAAGAAGCAGTAGTTTCATCGGAGATGGGGTGTTTAGATTTGGGTTCCAACTTCATGCCGTTGTCTTCTTCGTCACTAGAGGAATTTTCTGCTGCAAGAAGCTTAGCGAACTGAGCTGATTGTGTCCTTTGAGATAAGTCCACTGTTTGATGTTTGTCTTGTTGAGCTGCCTCCCTAGCTTTTCTCGTCAATATCTTCGTTAGCAGATTATATGGTGTCGTATCCATTAAAACGTCTGATTGTTTCATTGAACTATGCTGTGCTTCTCTTTCCTCCACTTTCGATAACCTCTCTGAAGCTGTTTTATCAGATATTTCAGGACTCTCATCTTTTTGCCCCTTATCTGCACCACTTGATTCATTTTCAACATCAGTCTCTTCTACATCAGACAGCTCACATTCTTCTTGCCAATCAACAATCGAACCACGGCGAGACCCTGCCCCTGAGCTTGAGGAGCTCACAAGGCAGGATGAAGGCCATGGCTCATTGTACTCATCTAAAATATTGCCATGGAGTTCATGTGGGTGATAACTTTCCTCTCCACTTTTTGCAGAACTAACATGATGTCTGTGATCAACTGAGACAGACCTGAGTCTCCCGCTTGCTGACAATGGACGCAATCCGTCAGTACCCCTTTGGAGAGATTTCTGGCCAAGAGAGCCGGAAGATCCGGATTTCGTATGCTTTTTCCACGAATGTGTTCTATTGTCTACCATTTCTCTGTCATGTCGACTCTGATCTATCCCAGCAGAGTGACTTTGAGGAAACATCAGACTTTTAGTCAGCAACTGGCTTTCTTGAGATCCCTGAACCACTTCATCTGAACCAAGACCTTGGTAATTTTCTCCAACAGAAGTTGAGGTATTCTGCTGCATGTCTAATGATAATAGATCCCACAAAGGCTGGTGTTTTATTATGGCTTTGTTGAACCTTCCTTTGGACTCCGATGATGGATATAGGAATTCATCCACCTTATCATGGAAATGAACTCGTGATGAAGTACGCTCTCCCGAGGCACTCTCCGACTTCATGACACTTTTCAAGTTGGAGTCATATGGTGAAACATCAACTGTTGGCATTTTCTGAGCACACTGATGATTTTTATCATGTTCATCAGCCACAGCACCAGTTACGACTGTACCATCCACAACTCTAAGCCTCAATGTTGGCCCAAGTGTGTCTCGTCGTACTTTTTTCACAATGCCCTCAGTCTTCACAAAATCGTTACTGCCATCAGGTACTGCGTTCTCATCCCCCGAATATCCTTCAGATGCGGGGTAAGTCTCTTGATCAATATTAGTCCGACAAGGGGTTTTTATTTCGTTACACTCTTTAGCTTCAATGTCAGCAGTCCTGTCCGTAATGTTGGATGGATAACCTTGGGCATAATAACCAGCCGAGTCAGAAACAGGTCCGTCATCAACAAATCTTCCTTGAGTCTCTTGTCTTGGTGCAAAGTCGTGCGTGTTAGAGTAATTAGCAATGCCACTCAAATTCAAACTTTCATCAGTTCCATCCTTCACTCGTTCATCAGATGCACTCTCAACACGACTACCACTAGAAGTACTTACTTTGGATTCATGAGAGTATCTCAATTGAGATATGGAATTATGGTAAGGGGATTTTGACCTGTTTGAAGGTGTTGTCCTGCCGTGCTGAGATGACACCTCAGAGTGATCCTCCTCGTAACCAGAGGAATATGGCTCGCGGTCCTCCATCACATGTGGTGAGTGGACTCTATTGATATCTAAGGACGAAAGGAATAGGATTGCCGATCAAGTTCAATAAAACCTGGCGTCCACTAGGGCGCGGACAAGACGCGGAATGCAAATTTGGTAAATCCGCATTCATTCAGCAACCTCTCCGCATATTCTTGAAAGTCTTTATCATTCCTAAACATTTCCCGGCGTTTCTGCATTTTCGGGATAGGGCAAAATGCTCAAAAGTCATTGACAGGAAAAGAATGTTGAAATAACATAATTTGCTTCCGCAACCCTTCCGATGTTGTCGGCGCTCTAGTGGACGCCAACCATAAGGGGTGCATTTTGCACTGGTGATTAGGTGCTGTTCATTAGGTCTGAGTCAAGCTTGTACATGTATATATATTTCTTTTTGAAAATGTTCAGATTTACAATGATTTATGTCCCCTTTGGAACTTCTTCTGACCCTCATACATTGATTTAAAATGTACACTGCAAGTACTGAACACTAACTTGACAGTAGAAATCAAGATACAAACCTAAACGTGTATTCTCCTGAACTGCTCGAGGTGAAAAAGGTGTTCCTGAGAAAAGATTCCGCGTATCCCTGGGAATCACTCTGTTAGGACTTGGTGATAATGCACGTGCAGGACTATGGCGCAGATGTGGTGACGCTGAACGAATACTGGAAGGTGACTGAGATCGACGTGTTAGGCCCTCCTCTCTGGCCAAAAGGCTGCCATGATGAGGAGCTGAAATAAAGAAATCCATGAAAATTTTGGAATAACACAACAATAAATTTGCGATGGAATTTGCAATTTGCAATTTCTTTGAGATTAAGGAAGGTTCAAGGCTGCAATATTTCATTTTTAAGCCCTGTTTGACAGTTGAATAACCCTACCTCTTTGTTGTGCCTCAGACATTTGACCGGCTTTCTCTGCATCTCTCTCACTGTGAGGGGAGTGTCGTCCAGATTCTTGATGCGGGCTGTCAGTTGAACGAGGTCTGGAAATCAACAAGGTAAATGTCTTACGATGTGATTGTGAATATTTCCTCTCCAGAAAGAGGGCCACAAATAATAGCAAGAAACCACTTCATACTCAAGGTTTACACCACGCAAGTCTAATACCTTACCAGAAACATTTCAGTTTTTCACTCTGACACTTTCAAGCTCTGACTTTGAGTTGAAGTCTGGCACTTAGTTTCATTCTGGAGTCTGAGTTCAATTTACTGTAGGCTTATGCAATACAGTACGTCCCAGACAATTCTACTTACCTTAGTTCCTCTCCTGATCTCTTCTCAGACATACTACAGTGATCTACACCAAAACTGGATGCACTGGGATGCCTCAGAGTCTGCCCTAAATCATCTTTGTCAGCAGAAAATCTGACTGACTGATTCGGCTTTCCTACAAAGATAATAAATGAAATACATGTATCAACCTGATCGTGAACTTGGGAGATACAAGAGACAAAATGACTGGAATGTTCCTTGAAACAATATGGGTCGAGATACTGGGTAGTTCCTGTTGTTATCACAAAAATA
This sequence comes from Notospermus geniculatus, assembly GCA_002633025.1. Lineage (NCBI taxonomy): Eukaryota > Metazoa > Nemertea > Pilidiophora > Heteronemertea > Lineidae > Notospermus > Notospermus geniculatus. Next base: position 134,485 of record NMRB01001146.1, on the reverse strand, counting down.
TGAAATCCTCATCAGTAACCTACTGAAAGTCCATTTCAACATGACAATGGCAAGTATAAACCCAAACGATGCACAGGCAGCAAGAGACCGTTTTTAGGCTCTGCACCACTTGCAATCAAGTAGCATCAGTATCAACACTATATTATTATTAGATTTCATGCTCCTTCACAAAAATAGGATAAATTCAACATCATGAAACATGACAGACAACATTGACTGCCTAATTGAAAATATTGATTGATTTCTTTCAAAGCCAGAATACCTGAAAGGCCAACCATCACACGACAGATTCCGGTACATAGGAATTATCACCAAGCTGCAGCACGTAATGGCGCAAACTTAGTAATGAGATGATGTCAATTAATTTTACATATAAATTGAGGTATGGTACCATATTACATGTAATTTCATAATTGGACATACATGTTATGTTGGCATATTAGTGACAGGACACAGTCATCACATGGGATGGACATGAAGGACATCCATCCCTCACTATACTTCTGCAGAAAAAAGTTTTTTAAAAAACAAGCGATAAAAAAATATCCATTAGTTTACCAAATTTATCTACTAGTACTGTGGTAGATTATTATTATACATAATGTTTCAGGCTGAAAGGAGTGGACTAGTACTAGTAGGCAACAAAGAATTTGAAGTTAAGTACATGTACATGTAATAGGCTATCTATTTTTATGAGAAGCAGATATAAGTTGCCCACAGTTGAAATGTACTGCTGTACTCATGCCATTACCTCTACATAGTAACACTAACAGAACATTATTCTTACAGCCATCAGATGTGGCAATGAAACGTATGCTAACCTGACAGGAGCCAAGACCTGACCATTAACAAATTTCGATTGGAATCAGAAAAGAAAGCAACTAGAAAATCACCTGAGATAGAAAGTTTGATGTATACTATAGATTGCTAGTGCAGGTTGAGCCTTTCCTTGATGAAGGTAGGCAAACAATAACGCTAACAATCCTGTCAGAATCAGAGTGGGAAGATGGATGGTTTGTTTTGAGGAGATTGTATAGCAACACGGATCCAACTACCGGTACAATGAATGTTGCTGTGGCAATGCGGATACAATTTTCGCATAGATGTAGGCTATGAGTATGACCCACAGCACATAGTCAGTAGCAATCCATTTCTTCTAAGTCGTCACGCCGTAGGCCTAAAGGCTAATGTGTCTATCCTTGCCATGGTACGTCTACCTCATCCTGGTGTCCCTAGGCTATGGCTACAGAAACAGAACGCAGCCTCAAAGTCTGCATCTGACATATCTGACATCTGACTATGGCCTACTTTAGAAGCCTCGGCCAAAACAACCCAGCAACCTGCAGGTATATGATCAACATTTGAGTACAGCACTACAAAAACAGAGATTTACAGTAAGTTATTTTTTACCAGCTGAACCTATGATATTGTGGAACCTGATAAACCCAATCATACACACACCTGTATCTATAAGAAGGCTAAGCCTCGCAGTGCCAACTGGCATGACTGGCATTGGTGAAACTGTTCATACTTGCTCCTAGAAAATTATATCGGGCTCTGCCGAGCTGGCAGGGAAGCTAGCATAATCCTCATCAACAAAAAGCGGAAATAGAAACAATTTGCAAATTGCGCAAGTGAAGCAATAGCAGTTCATGACAGAAATCATCTGATACATATAGTAAAGGTTCACATGAAATGGATTAGAAAGCAATTTCTAAGTTGCCCTGCATATAAAATGGCAAAAGGATGGAAACATTGTTATTGATTTGTTCAAAACACCTTGCTCAGGCACAAATTTGTAAATGAAAGAAGGTAATACCCACTTTAAGAATCTAATTGTGGCATGTTGTGAAACAAGCACCACAGGTGGAACCTCACAGAAAATTTGTACACTGTATCTTTTGATACTTGTATTGAAATGTGTTCAACTAAAACTCTACTGCCTACCTTTATTCCAAGTAAAATATCCATATCCATAACCTGATTTCTTCATAATTAATTTTTTGCGACTACATGTACTTTGGATAACGCCACAGAGAGGATGGACAAAAGTATTCCAATTCTTCTATTTCTATTCCATGTGGTACGCACACATTACTCCCAAATCGACATCACAACAAAGCATTTTTCAAAAACTGCTGTATAACACCAACAATTTGCATCAATAGATACTGTTCATTTACTAATGGGACGCTTTTGTAGAAGTGGAAAATCACCCTCATCAAAATCTTCATAGCAAAATATTATATTGTTGCAAAAGTGTCTTGCTCACAGGTTGTGGAGGCAGCATCAATATAAATCCAAAGCCACAGAACTGATAGAATGATTCACCAGAGTCGAATGTGAAAAAAACCCAGGCAGGGATCCACATTGTGTTGACGATGATAAATCATTCATTCATTGGTGGAGGAAAATGAGGACTTTATGAGGTGTTGGAACGCCATCGATGTTTTATGAATGATTAGTTCTTGCATATTATTCCCATGGGACTGAACTCCAAACTTTTTACTTCAGGACAAGATCCTGCCTGATTGTACAGTTCAGCACAAGTACCTTTCAACCTACTCACTTGGCATTGATCAAGGTTGCAAAAGCAAGCGTCACATCCAAATTTTTATACATTTCCACATTTGGAAATGGTGACAATTGTTGGGAGTATTATGCTCTGATGAGTCCGTCAACATGTAACATGATTTCAGGGTAAGAAAATAACAATATTCTTATGACTGACATGTATGACAGATATTACTTACCGTAACACTATTAAATAACTTGTGTAAAAAAAAGCCAGAATGAGTCTTATGCCAAAGAAAGTCCCAGCATCTTGTGCAGAGAGCTAGATTATCCAGTAAACAACAGGCCTTGCCCTACACTGAGTATCAAATAATTGAATCAAGGGAGGAGGTAGAAGACCTTCTTACTTCAGTCAAAGACACTAACACACCTAGGCCCATACTCTGGTGGGTTTTGACCAAAAAGTTTGGCTAATCCATATACACATGTACAAACATAAATAGTTCAATTATAAATATAATAGACTAGCCTTGGGGACTTAGCACAGTCTTTTCCGGGACTGTGTCTGAACTTGTCAAGAAGGCCTATATTTACTTGGATCATTACATAATATACAGAAAGTATGAAAATAAATAAAATAATTATCGTTCCACAAAGCTATCAAAATCAAGACATTAAGTCTTTAATTGGTACCACAGTTAATAGTTAGGAGTTGACTCAAGTCTTTAATTGTGTGGCGATCTGGGAAAACCCGGTGGATGTCGCTGAATAATGATCAATCAACAAGGCCTAAAGGCTGGTTTACACTAGTAGGTTGCACCAAGTTGCAAGTTGCAGCAACTTGCAACTTGTTGCAAACTACCTGGGACGGTTTACACATAGAAAAATCGATGCAACATCCAGCGTGATCGAGTTGCAACAAATTGCATGTCCGCTTACACATGCAACTTTTATGAAACTTTTTGGTCTTTTTATCAGGTTTATGCAGCAAGTTGCATGATAAGTTGCATATGAAAAGTTGCATGTGTAAACGGGCCTTAAGGGTTGTCAGATTGCCTGCAGTCATCTACTACTACTAGGCCTAGGTACCGGTACTGTATTAGCTGTTAGTGTTACGTAGTAAATGTAAATTTCAGCTATTGAAATGTGGGGTTCACCAAGGCCATTTAAACACTTTAATCAAATGCGACATCCGGGGGGTTACCATTTTCCTAGACTGCCACCCAATTAGTACCGTGCAGTTTAGTTTGGAGTTGACTCTTGTAGTGGCACACTGGGCCAAAAAGATCTTCAGCTTCCCTTGTCGAGAATTATCCAAACAGATACCTTGTACACAGTCACAGGTCACCAAGATGAAATAGGCATATCTGGGTGTATTTCAAAACTCTCGTAATGGTGTCGGATGGAAATGACAAAATCAAGGTCACCTACCATTACTCTCACTATGGATGGGATGTGATTACAGGTTGATTTAGTTAGGGCAGGAGGACCCCTCCTTATGACACTAAAAACCCGCTGTCAGAATTAACCCCTTTTCGTCTGAGAGTCACTTTAATAGTTTTGGTGTCGGATTGTGACAAAAATCAAAATCTCAGCTTTCTTGGATTTGAATCATTATTTCATCAAAGTTACATTAGTTAATTCTTTCATTGAACCACAGTCAGACACCCAAGTGGCATATCTATGTCAGGCATGAAAAAAAAAAATTCAGGTTAACCCCTGTTTCTCTAGGGTCTGAGATGTTTTGGTGTCGGATGGAATCAGTTTTGGTGTCGGATGGAATCATCACATGTCATAAGACTAAACTATTTTTTTTCAGGTTTTGATGGGTTATTTCTTCAGAGGACCATCAGATATGACTTCTCTGTTGTTCATCTTTCAGTATTTAGATGATAATATATGTTTTTGACAACATTTGTGAAAATGTCCATCCGACACCAAAACCATCCATCCGACACCAAAACCCATCTATCCTAGAGAAGCCCAAATTTTGATAAATGGAAGTCAAAACACCCTCAACAGTTTAAACTGACATTTACAAGTAAAATCTAACAATAAACAAGAAAGTGAACAAAATATGAAATGGCTATTCCAGCCATGGTAAGCTAGCTAGGCCAAATGATACACGTAGGGATGGAATGTTTGACACATGTGAACTCTGTTATAGTCTAGGAGGTCCTACAAGAAATATTTCTTGAATTCCTGATTGATCTGGGCAAAACAAAAAGAATCCATCACGATGGTGTTCATGTTTTCAGCCAAATGTTTTGATGTCGGATGGAAATTATCGTTTTGGTGTCGGATGGAGACTTTTTTGCCTGGTAATATCTGACAGTGAAGGAATCAAATAATACTTTTTTCAGCCTTTGGCTAATCTTTAGCATAAAAACTGATAGCTGATTAGGATTTTCCATCTTAGTAAGTTGTATCTGTATTTTGAGAAAACTTTTAATGACCGAGAAGTGTTATTTCCATGTGCCCTGTATAAATTATGCTAATTATATCTGAACTTGAAAGAATTTTTTTTGCCAATTGAAAGCTGATTTTTTTCTCAAACACTTTAACCACAAGTTTGAGTGATTATAGTTTTTTTACACCGAAGTAATTTTTTGGGGTGAATTTTTATAAAATGTCCATCCGACACCGAAACTCCTGGTTAATTTCCCCGGTTTTGGTGAGAAAATGCCCTATAAAATCAACATGGAACAAAATATCAACAAAATTCAAAGTGTTTCTGAACGGGTAGACATGTTCATGTAAGTGAATGTGTAAAGATTGCTTAAAACATGTATTTGAAATTTTGGTATCAGGTGAGACGACTTTTGAAATACATCCATTACACCACCAATTCTGACATACTAGTAAACTTATTTTAGCACAGAAAAGCACATTACATTGATTGATGTTCATCCATGAATGTCATACAACCCATACAACTTACTAGGACTAGGGTGTTCATCTTTTATTGAGTCCAGGTCAAAGGCTTGAAATGGAATGCGGACTATGTATACAATACAACTACAAGCATACCATTCCTGACCAGAAGTCCCAGAAAGGCATTCAAGGTTGACAATGTGACAGTGATTATGACACAAGAATCGCTCATAAAGGCTGGGGAGCATTCTAACAATAGGCAGGTTACATGTCATCAGTGATATTGTAGATTGAGATGAATATGATGGCTGGTTTTATTTTGACTATGAATTTCACTTTGAATTGACTGGAAAAAAATCGCCTACAGTCTCATTCTCAACAGAGTATCAAGAACTTGGGCGCCATGCCAGGATGATATCCTAGCCGAAAAAGCTACACACTGCCCTTCTGTGACACATAGAACGCAGTTAGCACCTAGCCACAGTGACACACTATCACCACTCAGTGAAACTTTGGATATCATTGTGTAAAACTGCAAAGATTCTTCTAAAGTCTTTGAAACAAGCACAGACTCAGATTCAGAATATGACTCTGAGAGAGATACATGTAGTAGAGAGGATGAGAGTGCATGTGACAAAGACAGATAAAACTGCTATCATCATGCATTGCACAGTCATACATAATCCATATCCCAAGAGACTGAATTGAAGACAATTGGGCAATCAACTTTTATTGACAGTTTTTTAATCATTGATCACCATTGCATGGGTGAAGCCTCTGGCAAGTAATATTACAATAAAACCAAGATAAGAAATCAATTGCATCATTGATGTGGTCAATGATGAATCAGCCGCATAATTTAATTCATTGCCTATTGTACTTTCTGAGTGATACGGTAAGCATCATTACCGGTAATCAAATTCATCACCACTCTGGGCCTTTTTTGACTGGTGGTGAATTTCTCTTCTGGTAGGTCAAGGTTTTCCACAGAGGAAGCAAACCGGTAGGCCTAGGTAGGCCACCCAGGCCAGGCCTAGGTTAGGACAGGACCAGCTGGGCAATGGCACTCAGCATGGAAGTAACAGTATTATAGACAATGTACTTCCATGCACTCAGCTATCGGTAGGTCAAGCAAGGGCCCAGGCCTACCGGTATGGGTTGTTTATTTTACTGAAAAAAGCTGAAATTTGAAATACAAAAAAAAAAGTAAGACTGGTCTCCTGTCCGACTTTTTTTGTGTGCTTCAGACTCCCACTTCCAGACTCCCACTCATCTGGCCAGTGTCACATCATCATCATCATCATCATAAGCGCGTCATGATCCTATTGGACCTTTGCAGCGCAGGAGAATGTGATGGAAGAAGTTTGTTAAAGAATCTACAAGTCAGAATTTTAGAAGAAAAGGTGTCCCATAGATCAGGCCTAGAAAAATAAATTGTGTGTTTCTGGTCATCTGCGATTTCCAAAAATCGAGGGTCGGATGGTCGGGATTTTTTTTTATTTTCCATTTTTGGTACAGAGAATTTTATTGCAGGTACAGGGATTATACTAAAGCAGTGTTCTCCAACTCCTATAAGCTGCCTACCTGCCGCCAATTCAAAATATTAGCCCGCCAACCCGGCGGCCGAGTTGTGTCCTTCCGCCAACCCGAAAAATGTTGCCGCCAAGTTAAAAAAATTGCCGCCATGTTGAAAAACCACGAGTTCAAATTGACAAAAACATTGGTGTTTTGCCTTCTATAATCGATCTCAGTCAATTCGTTTATCAACTGACCTGAAAACAAAGTTGTTTCCTTCTCCCCAGCCCCAAAGTCATTCTCTGAATCGCCCACCATTAAACTGACGAAATCGCCGTGAACGCGGGAACACGTGCGCTTTCCCTCCGACGACAGCTACGCCGGTCGCAGTCTACGTGGGGACTCCACTTCAACATGAAAATCAATAATTTATGCGCAATCTACATAATGTATTCACGTCTGTTCGCGCCATATTCGTGCCCTTCTTCCTGATTGGTCAATCAACTCTAGTCATGAACAGTGATGAATGGAATAGTAGCGTAACGGTGACCATATTTGGCACAGCGTCTGACGTCACACACTCGGCCAGTCGTTCGGCAATTTCCGTCAGGTTTCGTGCCAAGTGACTTCCTTGTAATGGCCGCCGCTCGGATCGATTGTTGATCGCAGATGCCGGGAAATTGGGTCTTTTATTCTCCAATTTTGAAAAATTTCTTCGTGCGAGGGGGGACACCCCCCTCGCACTCCCCCCTGTGCCGCCAAGTCGACAGAAAAAAAGTTGGAGAACACTGCTAAAGGTTATCTAGAAGCCAGGAACAGCCTCAAAAGCTGCTCTGGCACCCATGCCTAAAGAGGCTCAGAGAGCAAAAGAGATTAGGCCTAATTTTGTGATGCATTTTTGTGAGAAAAAAAAATTTGTTTCCTGGCCAGTCAGAATTTTTGAGGGTCGGTCGGAAAATTACAAATGACCGGAAACACACAATTTTTTTTTCTAGGCCTCGGCTCAGTATGCAAATAAATTGTTTGTCAATCAATCACGTCAATCTTGCAAAAAATACATCGCCTAGGTACCCAAAAGCAGAATCATTTTTCAAATGTCTTTTTAAAATGGATCTAAAATGACATTTTTAATCCCCTCTAATTGCATTTAAAATTTAGGCCTAGCCTAGACGCTTGTGTTGTGGACGGTGATATTAAACGCTTGTGGTCTGTTGTGGACGGTTGTGGTCTGTTGTGGACAGTTGTGGTCGGTAATTAGTGTGATCGGGCTTAAGGGTAGGCCTAGGCCTACTAGGCCTACTGCATGCTGGTTTCAGTCACCGGATAGCCTTTTATCTATTGTCGGACAAAACATAGGCATGCATGCATCATTCATGTGCATGCTTGTGCTGGCATGCATTCTCATTCTGACATGTCGTGTACTGGGCCATCTATAAACAGCAAGAATTCTAGGAAACTGGTAAACATTCTGGCGGAAATTCAACATTCTAACGGATCATTAGAACGAGTGTGATAAGATGAGTGCCATGAATAAAGGTTTTACCGTCTAGTGACTTTGAAAATACAGTTATCTTTGCGAGGTTCCAAGGAAAATGAATTTTATCGTCTGCAACAATCGAGGTCAAATCAATATGGCCACTGACTTTGAAAGAGAAATGCTACAGAAAGCATGGTAAGGCGCAGTTGACAAGCAAAATGTCTAAAAATTAAAAATGCATGAAATATCCGATTATAGCATAACTTAGGCAATATCTTTTGAGTTTTTAAGTGGTATTTTTGTAAATATTGGTACCCTAGGACATTGTAGGACAGGTGAGCGAGCGATAGTTCGAGTACGGTGCGGTACGATAACGAGGGTAAGGTACTAGTCTAGGACAGAGACGGCCTCGTATACGTGCGTTTTCATTGGCCAAGATGGTAGACGGTAAAAAAGACACTGGAAAAAAGACACCGGAAAAAAAGACGCAGTAAAAAAGACACTGGAAACAAAGACACTGGTAAAAAAGTCACAGGAAAAAAGACACTGGTAAAAAAGTCACTGGAAAAAAAGACACTCCAAGATACAGAAAAGCACAAAATTGACACACAAAATGATAATAAGCAAGAAGTCAACTCCAGAATTCACGAATTTTCGACCCCAACCGGGGTCTTTTTCAAGTGGAACTTTACAATCTGAAACACTAGAAAAGACTCATCAATATGGCCACTGACTTTTCAGGCAAGATTTCCTGAAGTCTTTTCTAGTGTTTCAGATTGTAAAGTTCCACTTGAAAAAGACCCCGGTTGGGTCGAAAATTCGTGAATTCTGGAGATTGACTTCTTGCTTATTATGGAAAAAAAGACACTGGTAAAAAAGTCACTGGAAAAAAAGACACTGGTAAAAAAGTCACTGGGAAAAAAGACACTGGTAAAAAAGTCACTGGAAAAATAGACACTGGTGGGCCTAGGCCTACTCGAGATTCCTGAGATTGTACTGTTAGTACAATAGGTGGGTTGGACATGGATTGGACATGTTGTGTCAGTTTTTCAGGAAATCTTGCCTGAATTGTCCATTTCCTCATCATGCAACAATGAGTGATGGTTTTGTGAAAAGTGACTCATTTTTCCCAGTGTCTATTTTTCCATTGACTTTTTTACCAGTGTCTATTTTTCCGGTGACATTTTTTCCAGTGTCTTTTTTTCCAGTGACTTTTTTACCAGTGTCTTTTTTTCCAGTGTCTTTTTTACTGTGTCTTTTTTTCCGGTGTCTTTTTTTCCAGTGTCTTTTTTACCTGGTATCACGAGGCTGCGACATATTTCCTTGCAGCTGAGATCCCTCACTGTTCTAGTCTTTCTATCTACGTACTATCTGCACCTAGTTTATTGTATAATTTGCTACAATAAACCTCTAGGCCCTATTTGAATTAGAAATTTGAGATTTTAGAGTAATTGTCGAGTTGGCCTAGATCTAGGGCCTATATCGTAGTTTGCCCATGGAACGAGAAAGCATAAAAATTGACACACAAAATGATAAATATCAAGAAGTCAACTTCCAGAATCTTGCAAGTTTGCGACCCCAACCGGGGTCTTCCTCAGGCACTTTTCAGTTGGAGTTGGAGAGACCAGGAAAGACTCCAAAATGATAAATATCAAGAAGTCAACTTCCAGAATCTTGCAAATTTTCGACCCCAACCGGGGTCTTCCTCACTTTTCAGTCTTGGAGAGACCAGAAAAGACTCAAAAAAGACATGAATTAGGAAGTTGACTTCTTGATATTTATGTATAGTTTGCCCATGGAGGTATAATAAAGATATACCTCCATGGTTTGCCCCAGTATTACACTTTTCAAAATGGATTTTATCCTAAACAAGCCGGGTGGCGACAGGGGTTCGCTATGTCGAATAAGCATGGTTGGGGAGAAGGCAGGAATTAAGGAATGTGGAGGAAGTGATGACTGTATGACTTGATAGGCCCAATACATGTTTTACATGCATTCCCATGCGAAATAAAACGCAAGATCATTAAAATACACGATGACAAAATCCGGAAAGGTAAAAGAAGAAAC